>CAKLNU010000057.1:1355000-1522953 GCA_922788865.1 Poeciliopsis turneri
CGATTATTGCTTAAAAATACAATATCCAAATTTTATTTCCTATTTTAATCAAATTTTCTTGCTCATTTATTTTTTTTATTTTTCTAAAAAAGTACAAATCACAGAAAATATCTTGGCTTTTAAACTGGCGTCTATTTCTGTCCTTCCTTCTGTGAGTTGACCTGATGAACACAAAGTTGTAATAAATAGACTGTCAAAAAAAAAAAAAGATGGTGGTTCTTGGGTGGGCTAGCATCACTCTGAGCCATGGAAACCCAAGGAGTTAATCGTTGAAAAAAAAACAAAATCCAGATATTTCAGATATTATATCTTCACAAACAGAAAATTTGATTAATTGATAAAATCAAGTTTATCGCTCATGCCAAAATCAAAGTCTGGAATAAATCTTAATGCGTGGTGTTGTCTGTGTTTTATATTTGTTAGGTGCTCTTTATCGGAAATGAAAATCAGTTTGATAATGTGAAATATTTAACTGGCAACAAAAGCAACAGAAGAGAAATCGTCTATCACTCAGCACTGTAGATGATGCATTCGTACATTTTGTTATAAAAATAAATGCTTGTCGGGCCACCAGGCTTTCCATGTGTCCCCACCAGGCTAAGCATTGCTTGTTGAAGTCTTTTTTAAAAAATGGTTGCATTTCTTGCAACCATTGGTTGGTGTTCAGGTATTAATCTTCCAATCTTTCATTAACACTTAATTATCAAGTGATATTTTCAAATTTCCTTAAACTTTAAACATTTTTTAACTCAAAAACATGACGAACTGCTGGATGAATGACTGCCATGTGCTGCAAAAATCAAGCACACCGATTGTCCCACTTAGGCCTGGACTGTGAAGCAAGTTCAACAAATGACGGTTCGTTATCTGACTGCTGTAAGCCTAATAAAAGCAAAACTCCTGAGTTGACCCAGGAAGGTGACTGCTTTGCCAACTCAGCAACTAGTTGTGTTCCCACTGAAAGGCAGCAGAGGCCCATTCTGCAGCACCACGAGGCTTAGAGGTGCAGGAATCGGTGGATTCTGCAGGACATTTGAACAGATAAACGTTGGAGAGACTAATGCCGCTTATAACGCAGCATTACCATTTCATGCGGTGTTACAGAGCCATAAACACATTATCTGTTGAGTCTTAGAAGCAAGGACAATTTTATGTTACCTTAATGAGCCTCTGCTGTAGATAACCAGTTTGTTCTGCTTGATACGTCTGAGTTTTACTCAGGTCGTTGTTACTTTGTCCCACTGGTGGACTTTTGATAATGTCATCTTAGTGGCGTCTGTTTTTATCTGCAGATGTTCATCATGAGCCACATGTTTATGTTCACCGCAAGAACACAAAAGCTTTCCAAGTAATTTTGGTTTGGTCTCCAGCGCAAATATCTCAGTTCGCTTGAAATAAGATGAAACTAACTTATAGATAACTTTTTGCCAAGACAGAGGAGCTTGTTTTGAGTCGGTGATTGCTTAATATTGATGAGAAAGTACTTGTTAACTTTTTCACTTATATCATGGGAAAAATATCTCATTATAAGTTAAATAACTTTGCTAATTGAACAAGTACATTTTCGTCAATATTAAGGAATTATTTACTCAAATAAACTCTTAAGAAATTACTTTTTCTCCTGAAAAAGCTTCTTGAATGTTTCGCAGTAGATATTTGCAGTAGAAACAAAACCAAAAATACTCGGATGGATGAAACTGCCATGTCATCTTTTATCTGAACTTCCACTTAAAAATAAACTTGTGAGGTTAAAAGAAGTGACAGAAAATGCAAATATTTGGCCAGCTTCAGTCAAATTAGGAATCAACAGGTCAGACCTCCAAGAAAACAGGAACTCGGAATAGACCAGGAAAAGCCTGAAGGTGGTGGAAACCTAATTAGTAACCTTGGAAACCGGTTACCTCGGTGACACCACGTCCTGTTTTGTACTGCGGGCCCTTTTCAAACCAGCAGGAAGACTTTAAACAAAGCAGCAGTGGAGTACCATGTAGGTGTAGCAGCTCAACAATAGAAGTCGTTGCGGATGTTTGGATCTAAAGTCAGATCCACTGACTTGTTTTCTTCTGTTTGAACAGGGAACACTGTCAGCAACCTGATCATGATTCTTCCTCCCATATATGGAGCCGTCCAGACGTTCCGGGACGGCCTGGAGTTTCGTTATATTTGCTCGTTTCTTGGTCTTTCGGGTGAGGCTGAAGGCCCTCACGGCCGATGACGTCTGCTGCTCACGCCGCTCGTACAACAGGAAGCTAAAACGTCTTTCCGTTTCTTTCTGTGTGTTGGTGGGACGCAGCCGTAGGTGTCGGTTCCTGGTGCTTCCACATGACGCTGCTGTATGAGATGCAGGTGGGATACGCAGCCGTTTTCATCCTGTCACACTCCACACATCCACAGACCAGCTTTCCTGTTCCTCAATGTCATGTTATTATAATTTATGTTTTCTTTCTGCTGTTTTGCAGCTGCTGGACGAGTTGCCGATGATTTACAGCACATGTGTGTTTGTGTACTGTCTGTAAGTGCTTCAGATTTTATTTTATTTTTATTTATTTATTTATTTTGGTGCATTTAAGGTCCTTTAAAGCTGGTCTGAAATGCTCAGTAACATTTTATGTAAGTGAATAATTCTGCTCCCGCTCCAGAAGGAAATGCATCATTTTTAGTGTCTTTCCTGATTGAATATATGTTCTCTAATTACATTCGAGTTGTTTCTAGTTGTGTCCCTTGTTTTTCTACTGCAGTAAAAAAAAGGATTTCGTTTTAAGTTCATTTTTATTTTTACCACGGCAGCCAATTTGTCCACGCCTGTATAATGTGACATAGGCTGTAAAAATACCTGTTGAATCCAATTTCAAGTGAATGCCTCACAGCTCCAGGGAACCACATTGTTCCAGCCACGTGTGTACTGCATGAACCACTTTCTCGCAGCGTCGCCTTTTAACGCAGCCGACGCTAAAAGACGGGACATATTTCTTTTGTTCAGCTACGAGAGCTTCAAGCAAGAGAACAGCATCGGCGTGTTTCCTATCGTGTTGTTGATCATCTTCAGCGTCTCGGTCACATTGGTGAGTGCCTGCCAGTACTTTAAAAGTTGTTTACTGTAAACGTAATAAACTAGTCATATCCTCTCGTTCTTTGTACGTCTTGTTCAGGTGTACCTGCAGTGGAAGGAGCCAGTGTTTCACCAGGTAAGGTATTTATCTGCCCTTGTTTGCTAGCAGGGTGCAGTGTGCTGTAGGTCACCTTTAACTTGTGTAAACACTGGACCCGCCCACCCAGCAGGCGCTCTAGATGGTAGATACTGATTGGTTGGCAGTACATACACGGTTCAGTACATTTTTGTATTCTTCTATCGTAAGAACTTTTTTATTTTTACTTTGTTTTAATTTGTTTTTTCTTATGTTTAAGAGCTTCAAAGAGTAGCTACTACAGAACTTAGTGGAGATTTGATTTGATTATTTTCAATCATGTAGGTAGATTCAGTCCCTGGATCAATTGCACAACATTAAAACCACCTGAAAATGGATTCTTATTGCAACAATCTGTCATCCAGCAAAATGTGTTGGCGTCACAGGCCAACTTTGGAGTTTTAAATATGTGGACAGTCCACTATCTGAGTTGCCCCAGTGTCTCTACTGCTTCTCATCACTTAAAAAAATAACACTCAACCAATTTTTGGCTATAAACTCATGTTTTTTAGGGTTTCAAACATTACCTGCTTCAAAAACGTCTGGAATGTAATGTCACAAATGAGCAGGCGCCGCTCCTCCGATCCCGGCGTAGCCCAGCCCGTTACTTGGCAACCGCAGCAGCGCCGGTCCGTCAACAACAAACCGCACCCGGGCTTCTAGACAATACAAGAATTTTTATTTCCACTTGCTGGATTCTTGTTGGGTGTCCAGGAGGCTCCACCTCTGCTTTTCAAAGATGCACGGTTGCATAATCGTTAATGTGTTGGGCGGCGTGGCCAGCAGCTAATTTATATTTACATATTGATCTGGTTTTGCTGACGTTTGTAAAAAAAACATAAAAGCTACTTTATAAACCTTTGTTCTTATAAATATAGACGTAAACAAATTGCTTAGTTTTCCTGCCCTCCAGGCCAGGTGATGCACTTTCCTGAACTGGTGTTACTTGCATTCCTCCACCAATTTATCTACCCGCTCAGCAGAAGTGAAACTGCTGACGCTTCCGTTTTTCCTTCCACGTGCCGTGTTTCAGTAAAACCTCGCTTTCAGTAAGCCAAATGAAAACACGCTTCTCTCGGCGTCACTCTTTAAACTGTAGCAAGCATTTGCTTCTGGACTGTTTCAGATCTAAATCCGGATCCTCTTTTCAGGTCATGTATGGTGTCCTGGTGGCTTGCCTGGTGATGCGCTCCGTCTTCATTGTCACATGGTAAGTAACAGCAGTCGTGTGAAGGGAACAGTTCAGACGTATTGAATAAAGCGGCGTCCTGACGACAGGCTGTCCGGCCCTGTGTTTTCAGGGTGTACCCGTGGCTCAGGGGCCTGTGTTACACCTCTTTAGGGGTCTTTATGTTAGGATTCCTGCTGTGGAACATCGACAACATTTTCTGCGACTCTTTAAGGTGAGCAGAAAGGAAGAAGGTGAGCGATGTTAGAGTTTTAGAAATGTCATATTTACAGTAAAAAAGAAGACAAGTGAAGTAGCACAGATTTCATCAAAAATGATCACTTGGATGTAAAAGAATTGTTATAATTTTTATTTTTCTAGTATTGAAAAATATCTGAGAAGTGTAGATATTTTTAAGGTTATAAATTAAACTGAGTAAAATTCTTTTGGATGCATTTGTTGATCAAAGCGGGAAATAAAATTGCCTGAAAGAGTCGTTTTTTTTTTTTTTTTCTTTTCCTAACCCAGAGCCAGTAGACAAGTGCTGCCCCCTGGTGTTGGAGTGGTGACACAGTTCCATGCGTGGTGGCACATTTTCACAGGCCTTGGCTCCTACCTGCACGTTCTCTTCAGGTGAGATCCTCAGTCTGTGTTAGCAAAGTGCTCGGTTATGACGACTTACGATGCCTGCGTCCCTCCAGCTTGCAGATCAGATCCACCTACCTCAAGTACAGACCAAAAGTCAAGGTACGCCCGTATTGTTACTTTTATGGGACGATCTTTTCAAAGATTATGAAATGTTTGTAGCTCGAAACTCTTGAGTCCTCACCTGTTGTTCCCTTCGTTCAGTTTCTGTGTGGCGTCTGGCCCACTTTGCACATCGAACCACAGAAGACGGGCTGAAGTGAGAAGATGAGGAGCAGCTTCAGGACGGTGACTGTCGAACCGGGCACTATTGGCAGAAACCTGCCTGGTGTCACCTTTGCTACTGCTGGGAACTTGGCCCACAGGCAAGCAGCTGGTGCACCACAGGGCACCAACTTAGGGGCCATTTGGTTCTGAACTGTGGAAAATGACTAAGTAAAGTATAACACTGAATTATTTCAAGAAACTAAAGATTCTTTCCATTGATTATAATTTATTAGATTAGTACGTTTAAGGAGATAGGCACCAGCACCCCTTTCAACCCCACGAGGGTCAAGGGTGCGCAGAAAATGGATGGATGGATAGCATGTTTAAGTTATTTTTTAAGTGGGTAGTTTCTTTTTTTTTTTCCCCCTCTTCTACCATTTTCAGTGAGTGAGTGATGCAGCCTGCAATTATATAAGGAGTTATAAAAGTTTTGTTGTAAAATTAGTTGTAATTAATTCAGTTTATGATCAAATCAAGTACATAATCAAATATGAGCCAACATATATTTATGGCCCCATTCAGATGAGAAAGTATCATTGTTTAGGCTTAGTTTCTTAAGAAGCTAAATCAGTTCATTGTATAGTTTTTGAAAAGAAAAATAAAACAAACTTAGAGTGGAAGTGACCGTGTTTTGATCTAATGAGGAAAGTAAAAATGCAAATTTTACTTGAATTGTCCACAAAATGTCATGCCATAACTGGAATTCAGATGCAGTTTTTTTTTTTTTTTTCTTTTCTTTTTAATCCTAATTAACTTTATTGCCAAAGTTGCACACGTTCGCTTGTATTTAGTTGTCATCCAGTTTGTGAAATGTATTACTGGTTTACCTTGAAATGTTTTAATGAAAGCTCGTAACACTGAATCTGCTGACCGTTACTGGTGCTGGAGTGAGAGGCATTTTCCCCTCAACTATTGCTGCACACTGGCAGTCAGCAGGCTGAAAAGAGGCTCATAAACTGTATTCTTACGTGCTGAAAGGAGAAATGGAAACGATAACATATAGCTACATACAGTTGCGTATTAATTTGGGATGTTTGCTCCCAATACCAAACCAGTAGTTTAATAACAATAGGCAGATTCTGACGACACGTCACCCAAAACGTGCAGTTTTATTTCAGTAGCAAATTTATTCCATTTTGATATGTCTTGTCGATTATTTCCATCTGCTGACAGAGACGGACAGGAAGCCGCTACAGCCTCTCTGTCTGTCTGTGAATATTAATATAAACAGAAAACCCAGATCTGATGAACGGGTTAGAGGAGGCAAACTATGTTGCTGCACATTACGTGCATCAAATATAGTCGTATGCATTCGTGGAGGGTTCAGCTGGCATAAAATTCTTCAGGAACACTAAAAACGGTGATTTCTAACACTGCCATGATCAGGAAAATGGGATATCTGGAGCGTCCCTTGTGGAAATTGAATGAGGTGCAGTAATTCAGCAGGAAAATAGCAATTAGATCATTAGCAATGAGATCAAGTTATGCATTTTACTCACTTTATATAAATAAAATCAAAAATTTTTATACAGTCTAACTTTGGCCTGTGCTCAGTTACCACAGCAACGCTTCTAAAGACCGTCGACCGTAATCAAAATCCAGTTATTAAAAGATTTCTCTTTCGTCACAATATACTAAAAGAGAGACGGGGAAAACTCGTCACATGACTGAACGCATCGCTTCAACATCACCCACTGTGCTGCATTTTATTTCAAACACTTATTTATTGCACTCTTTTCTGTTATTTATTGCTTTTAGTCATCACATAGCTCATCCAGATGACTGCACAGAGGAGTACGAGTAGTTTGCGATTCGACCACTGGATGGCGCACCTTTCCAGCTCATTCGGTCCAAAACCTTCCTACTGTAGAACCGCGGGAATCTTTGCCTCTGCTTTCATGTCTTAGATTAAGTGTTCAATGAAGGGCTTTTCGTGTTTTGTTTTTTTTGTTTTGTTTTGTTTTTTTTGTTACTGTGAAGCGGTGCAGACGCATTAGCCTCAAAAACCTGCACAAGCTTGAAGCAAGCGAGTATCTGGAAGATGCACATTTCAGCCATGAGGAGCTGCGTTTGTGTAATCTGAGGCAGCACACGACACATCACTTCGTTCTTCGTGATACACAATGTAGTTGGGGTTTTTTTTTTTTTTTCAGTGTTAAACATCCACAAGCACAATATATGAAACATAAGTATTAGCCTCCTCCAGGGGTCTCTGTGAATCTTTGTGTTATCTCCAAGTCACTGCTCATCAGTAAGAACTGAGCAGATCTCAAAGCGGGTGCCTTATTGCTATCACTGCAGTGTAACCCAAGTTGCCTTGACATTTGTGATAAACCTCTCATTTCATCCATTGCATTCGCCCTCCGGTGATTAGCCACCGGCGCTTCATAAGGTCCAACGTTCGCGGCGTTAGACGTTAACCGTGTCTGTGCCTGACTCTCTGGCCTCCCATCCAGGTCACTGCGTGTGGAGCCTCCGCTCTGTTCCGCGTACATTTTGCCTGTACAAAGATCTCATCCTGTAACATTTTCTGTGTTTATGGCCAGAGCGCCGAACTCTGCCAACAGTTTTGTTGTAATTTGATCAGTCTTTGTTGATGTCAAATAAAGAATATTGTGTCAAAACTCTCTCGAAATCCTGTGACTCAAGTTTTTTGGAATGTTGCGGTGTTGGTTGGCCAACGTTGGATGTTGGTAGTGACTTCACAGCGGATAGCAGAACACAGGAAGCATTTGCAGAAACATGTCCACTCACAAGGACCGAGGTAAGAGATTACAGCTGGGAAGTAGATGGAAAATCACTCATGGTTCTCAGGTTATTTTTCCAAACACAGAAATGATTAGTATGACTTTTGTATTCATCCCTCTGAGCCAGTATTATGTAGAGTCCTATTTTGTTGCCGTTACAGCTACCGGTTTTGTAGTTGTTTTTTTTTGTCGGATCGAAGCATAAATGTTGAACATAAATTGCCACAGGTTCTCGGCAAGGCATGTTTACATGCATGCCTCCCTGGCAGTCCAGATCTTACTTTGATCAGTCATCAAGTCCTTTCATTGATCCACCCACTGCCCACAGTTTCTTGAGATTGAATGAGTGGAGCATTCAATCCACTTGTTGATGCATCTGGTTCTTGCTAATAATAAGGCCGTCTAGACAAATTCATCAGAAGTGAGTGGAGAGTTCCAGTTAAACTCACCTTTTCTGAAAAATGAGTAGCAAACCCACGGTGGTGTGTGCAGCACAAGACGCGCCGATTGGATGTGGTTTGATTTCTGAGCTGCATTCAGTCAATGGTCAGGTCAGGCGTCGTTTCTCCAGGTAACGGTTCAAAGGTTAAGTTGATTTTAATGTTGGATGAAATGGGGGGGGAAACCTGCCAATTGCTGACCCTGGAACACGACACACAGCATTCAGAGGCCACAGTGGAGGCTGTCGGCTACTGCTGGCAAAGCTCCAAGCGTTTCAAGAGGAACAAGTACAGACAGAGTAGTTACATCAGCCTCACGCTTCAGCGCATTCCTCCGGCCGTAAGCTGTGTTAATAAAAAAAAAAGGATGCCCACGCCGCGTTTATCTACTCATTCCAGGAATACAGCCTGAATCAGAAACCCAGCAGAGTGTCACACCAGACGGGTCTCAGAATGACGGAGCACATTGTTTTTCAATTGATTGATGGGTTAAAGTTTTTCTGAGATTTGCTCTAATGTATGACAGTTTTTGTATTGAACAGAAAAACACCAGCTCTGAACTTCCACGCATGGAAGTGAGTAGCTTTGGAAATGATTAATGAACCTCAAGTTTTGACTAATGTGTTTTTAATTATGCAAACATAATGTCTTTATCCGTCTGACTTTCTAAAACACTGAATGTGGGAGCATCATGTATGATGGTAGTTTTATCTATTTAAATTGTTAATTTACATTCAAAGTTTGCTTTCCCAAAAAACGAATAAACCAATTTGACGCATTGGCTGTTGAACATAGCACGGCTTGCGTGTTTCCCAAGCTCCATTCTGATTTGCTGATCAGGTCCTCCTGACGACTCCGTCCCCCGGCGGCAACGAGTTCCCGAGTCTGTTGAATCCTCAGGTTTCCGAACCGAGGAGCTGCCTGGACACTCAGCAGACTAAACCAGGGGAACCCAAATGGTCCTCAGACAGAAGGAGCCGCAGCTGGAGCCAACGCTGACCTCGCGCTCAGTTAGCAGAGTGACTGAAGAGTCAGAACTGGGGCAAAAATACAGACTACAGGCTCTGAGAAAATACTAAATACCAAAATGCATTGACTCGCATTGTAAAGACTCTGTTGTGAGATGCCAAAGAATGACAGGTGGCTTAGAATGTTTGTATTTTTTCCCCCTTTTTTCCTCCACCAAACTTTCCACCTTTAGTTTAGTGCTTGTGCAGAAATGCGTGCTGTCATTTATTAGCTTTTGCGTGTGTGCTTCCTTTTATATGTGAACATGACTTAGGCCGTCAACCTTAGTGTATTTACTAAAAGCTGCATTCTTTATTACTCGCTCTCCCCACCAAATCTTTGCTTTTCACTCTGATACCGACAAATCTTTTCTGAACGTCCTCCCTCCTGTAAATCTGATGGGGTTTCGCTTCAGCGAGCTGCTGAGATTTCAGCCCAGGTTTGTTATGAAAGTGTTTATGCGCATCATATCAGCCATCCAGAAATATCATGAGAGTGTAACAACAAGACACATTCGAGTCATTTTCATCCATCCATCCGCTGAGCCTCATTCTCAGAGTGTTATTGTTGCTCTCTCTCTCTCTCTCTCTCTCTCTCTCTTGTTTTGGCCTGAAGGGAGCTGGGGAAAATTTTGTGACTCAGTGTCAGGATGTGTGTCCTGATGCAAGCGATGGTTTTTTTTTTTTTTTTTTTTTTTTGTTTCTTTTCCCCCCTCCCTCCCCCTCGGGTGACTTACTGTACTTTACTCAGAACCGGTGCCAGCACCTACATGATGAGTTTGTTCAGGAACATAAAGAGCGTAGGAGTCGCTCAGGTCGGCGTCTTACACACACACACACACACGCACACACACACACACACACACACGTCGTCAGATTAATCCGGGTGAAACCTCTCGGATGACTCATGTTGGGAATCCCTGCCTTTCAGCTGAAGGAAAGCGCTGCAGTTTGCGTCCACGCAGCTGACACACTCTTTCCGAGGCGCCGCCTCGTCCGTCCGTCGACGGATCGCCGATCTGGATCCGTTCGCAGGGGTTCACTGCTAACGGGGAAATTCAGTCGGCGTGTTTTTTTCCCTTTTGTTTTTCTCCGTTTAAGCATCTGTTGTTGGATGTCGCAGTACGTCACCTGCTTTTGTCAACTGCTTCTCTCAAAAGGCGTTTTATACACTCAAATAAAAGTTTGAGTCATGGGCTAAAGTCCGACCCTCACTCTGCGCCGTCGAGAATCGATGGATACCAGCGTGACAAGATCGATACTGTTTATTTAAAGTGGTATCTTAGTCCTTCGATGACTCTCGTTTCCTCGCAGAGTTCATGCCGGTGAACACGTAGGATCTGAAAAGCCAAAACATAACAGAGTCGACGTTTTCAGGTTGAGATCAGGATGTCACACCTCTGCAATGTTTGCACTAGGAAATGTTTGCTTTCTTTCAAATACAAGCTGCTCAATTCCAACACGAGGAATGTTTTCTTTTTTTTTTTTCTTCTTTTTTTTTAGTTTTGTGTAAAGAAAAATACCTCAAACCTGGTATGTGACTAAAACTGAATTTCAATCTTTGAAGGAAAATAGTTCTCCTACTTATTTAAGTTGACTCACCAAATTATAAACAATTCAATGATTCATTTTTATTTATTTTATTTTTTTTATTAAGTATCGATATCGGTATCATGTTCAGCAATACTGCCCATGTATTTACTTGCTGTTGCATCGATACCGAAATTATTCTATATCCTGACGTCACACATGACATCCATCCAAATCGTGGATGGATGATTGGGATGGATCATAAAAATCTGATTATAAAAATTCAGATTTTTATAATCTGAATTATAAAAATCTTAATTCAGATTTTTCTATATATCCATATCTTTTAATACTTATATTTGCGTGAACCTTCATGCCTCGTTGTCTCTTTGCTCCACCCGAATTTCCCTTTAATTCTACCATTTGCTGCAGAAGAGAACAAACTTGCATCACTGTGGCAGCAGAAGGGATGAGGACGTGGTTTCCTGTTTAAACCTTGCGGCTGCTTGCCGCCCGCACTAAACAGCCGGCTCATCATGGGATGTCTATGAGTGACCTCGCTGTTGTTTTAAAAACCAAATAAACCAAACTCAAACAGCTGCCAAGCAGTTTGAACGGATACACCGGACTTCTAGGTTCTAGATTTACAGTCACTACTGTAAAGTCATATGTTAATTAAGAGTGAAGCTTCCTTCGATGGCAAGCTCTGTCAAGTTTAACTTAACTCATAAAACACAAGAGGATAAGGTCATAAACTTTTACTCTTCTCTATTTGGGTCGTTTTAGTTTTGTTCCTGTGTTTGTAGTTTTAGTTATGCTCGTATTATTTCTCTCTGTTGTTTTGAGCTTAGCATGTTCTCACGTTTTCTGTCATTGTTACTATTTTCACCTCTGATTCTCCTTCACACTTTGCGACCCGGTCCGATCGGCCCGCTGAACCAAGCGTCCAGAGTTCTGGCAGCTCGATCTGGAACCGTCCCAGCTCCATCCCCGTGGGAGAACCACAGATGAGACCAAGTGCTTCCATGCAAGGGTGTAAATCTCCTCTCATTATTGGGGGGGGGACCATAAACAGGAAGATTTCTTAAGAGCAATTTTTTTTGGGGGGGTCGGCAAAGTTCAGGGTGGTTCAGAAAGTTTTTAAACCACATTTAGGCTGCAGGACCAAAAATGACCAGTGATGCACATCAAACGTGTTTTTCCAAGTAAGCAAACTAGAGAGAAGTAAAACTAAAATTCAAATGTTGCTTCGATACGAGTTCTGTTCAGTCTGATCCGGTCTTCGTTCTGAGGCGTCTCCGGTTCCTCCGTCCTTTCCATCGGAGCCGGTTGACTGTCGCCCGGCGGCTCATCGCCCACCGGACCGGACGGCCGGGTGTCCTCGAAGGTCTGATTGGGGGGGGTCCAGACTTTCCTGGGCTCGTCTCTTTTCCTCCACAGGGGGGCGTCCAGAACTGAGTATCTTCTGTTGCTGCTACTTGTGCGCGTGTGAAGCAGAGGAAGTCTTGCTGCTGTTGCGTGACGGCAACCAAAGGAGCTTTTTGCAGCTGCTGCAAAGAAAATAAAAAACAAGGGATGAAAAAAGAGATAATAGTTTGCAGTGTAATTAGTTGGAGTGCGGTGGAAGGAGGCGGTTGCCCAGGGCACCATTCCTGCAAAAACCACAACTAGGTGCATAATTTTATTTCAAGCTTAAACAGTTAGATTTGGGAGCATTACTTGGCCAGCCCATAATGCACAGGACCCTAAATCTCAAAGAGGGAGTTGTGTCAAATTTCTATCTTGGTCTGGATTTTAAGAGTTTTTAAGAGTTTTTTTGTTGTTGTTTTTTTGACTAAACACCCTGTAAAGTCCCTGGTTCCTTTTCCAGCTGTAACATGACACTCCTTGGTGCATTCCACTTCAAAAAAACATCTCTCTTTGTTTTCTGATTAATAATATTCTCCATATGTATATATAAAATTATTATTAAAAAAAAACGCGAAAAAGGAAGAGAGATTATTTTCGTGTCTGCCAACATCGTCGTGTTTGTCAAACCAAGGCTGATCTCTCCTGTGTGTGATCATTGATATGAAAACCAGGACTATTTTTTCACAAGCAACTTATACTTTACAACATTCTGGGATCTATAAGTGCATTTGTATCCCAATTGGTGAATATATTTTTCTTTTGTAAGGGTCTGACTGGGAAGTTTGCAACAAAATCATTCTGCCACCAATGCAAAGCTGAATAAACAACGACGAAAAGATGCCGCAAAACAGACTCTGCTGCAAGCGCACAGACAGGCAGAAAGCAAACATGGACGAAAGGAAACGAGTGCGAAATGGACGTCTTGGTTGAATTTTCTATTTTGTAGTTGACCAGAGATGAGACTCGGGGCCAGGCCATCAGTGCAGCATCTGGAGGTGGGCTGGTCTCTTACCGGAAGGAACAAACTTGATCACAGTTTTGACCCGAAAGTTTCGTCAAAAGGCCAACGTGCTGAAGTTGGAACGTGGACATTTCGGGAGCTGATCTCGAGAACAGGGCTGGGAGAGAACTTCATGAATCTGATGCATCACTGGTTCATCTGTAAAACATAGAAGTGAGATCATTTGTCACCTGCCCTCCTTTCGTGAATCTGAATCTGTCGGTGTGCATTTACATGCAAAAAAAAAAAAATAAAAATAAAATAAATAAGACACATGACTTCTTCAGCTCTTTGCCACAAGCTCCAAATGGAGATCATCTCTCTTATCGCTCGCAGACGTTCCATTTGTAGAATTACAAATGGAACGTCTGCAGGATCCTTGTCTTCTTCAGTCAAAGCCAACAGTGAGCACAGTAGTGTTTTCTGCTGCAGGTGTCCCCCCCCCCTCCCCTCTCCATGCCTCCCCCCCCTGCAGGTTAAGGCAGCTCTGCGGCTCCCTTGAACCTCGGTGGAGATAAGGGTGGCAGGAAACAGTCAGGAATGTTGATAAAGTATATGAAGCTCAGAATGACTCCGACCGGCTCTCATATAAAAGTCAGAGGCGTGTGGCCGAAGAAGAGGGGTCTCCTTTTTCCTTTCTCATCTGAAGACGCATCACAAGCGGAGGAAACGCCACCTTGCTGTTCTTGTCCAGACAGGAGCGTTCTCACTTAATTAGCAGGTGTTTTTTTTTTTTTCTTTTTTGCTGCTTTGCATCCAGCTCCGCGCCGCGCCGGCCCACACGCTCACTGACGCTCGTGCCTGCTCGACATGAAGCTGCTCTGCATGACTCTCCTGACCCTCATGAAGCTCCACCGGAGTCCTGTGGGGGCTTCACCCCTCCGGATCCCCACCGCTGCTCCACAGCCTCCGGCCGTACCACCTGAGGCCGACCTGAAGTTTGCGGAGGTGATTGAACTTTTGACCTGCCGGATCAATATGTTTTTATATGCTGCTTGTTCTGCAGGGGTTGTTGTTTTTGTGTGTGTGTGTGTGTGTGTGTGTGTGTGTGTGTGTGTGTGTGTGTGTGTGTGTGTGTGTGTGTGTGTGTGTGTTTGGAGAGTGAGGTTTGGGGTGTTGGGAGTCATTTTTGGACCTCCTTAAAATATAACTGATCAAATCTGAGCGACTTGCAGAGCAGGATGTGATGATGTTCCATGCAAGATTCTTGAAGTTGCTTTCATTTTTTATTTATTTTTTTTAAGATAAAGCTTCTTCTCAAACAAAAAAAAAAAAAAGTGGTGACAGCTCAAGCCGTATTTTATTTGGGCCTTAATTTCTTTCTTTCATTATGAAAAGTGACTATAATTGGTTACATTTCACCTGCTAACATCTCAAATGTTCTTTGCGGCTCCTCTGCTCCTTTTGAGTTTTGTTATTGTAAAACAAGACCCATATCATGCCTCGGAATGATAATCACAGGACTAATTTATCTCGGCTGAATCTCTTTGTGAAGCTTCGCCTGAAGCGCAATGTGGTCCCGCGATATTGGCAGGCGGGATCCTTCCTGCTCCCGGCTGCCAATTTTCCCAATCTGACCTTCGATCTCGTCTGCGGGAGGCAACAGCGGCACGTCTTCGCAGTCGGCGTTATCTTGTGGTGACGGCAGACGAAATATGTAGACAGCCACACACCGAGTTGTTCCAGGAAGAAAAAAAAAGTCGTTTTCAGAGAAGCGGAGATCTACTTTTTTTTTGTTGTTGTTTTTCTTCCTTTCGTTTCCCAACACCGATACAGATATCAGACGTTCGGTATCGTCCCGATATCGATCCGATACGGAAAAACAGAGCTGAATCGACTTAAAACGTTTCGTTTTGTAAGCAGCGACATAAATGTGGCGAATGACGGATTTATTTCAGAATGCTGCGCAACTTTTAAACGCGTAAAGACAACACGACTTTCATCTGTTCGGTTCTGACTCTTTCAAAAAGCGTAGTAGTGGTGCAACATTAATCTTGTCGCCGCTAATGTTTACATTTGTTCTGGATTGTTCTTACAACAGATGCAACCCATTAGACTTCGTGTCACAAGTCGCCATGTTTCAGGATGCTAAGGAGCTACCGTATAATTTCGCATTATTCTTGTATTTCTGCACGTTTTTAGGTTCTGGGGTTCAGATTGTCTTGTTGTTGTGTTTGCTGACTCCAGCGCTTTCCTTGCACATTTCCTGCGTCTGTGATGTTTTTTTCCCCTCGGCTCCAGACAGAACGTGGCAGAGCTCAGGAGAAACGACCACCTTCTGCTAAATGAAACTCACATCCTCCTCGCTCCACCAATCAGAGCTGCTCAGTGCTTGAAACATCCCGTCTTTCATTTCCCGGGTCGATTTAGTTTTGTTTAGTGTTTTCTGCTTCATGTTTGACTCAAAAATCAGCCAGAGACAAATGAACTTTTTTTTTTTTCCTTTTTTAGTTAAGTGGAAGAACAAACGTTTGTGCACTCGACAATTCTGAAGCACCAGGATGTTGCCGTGTTTTTCCAAAGCTTTAATCCTGATCAATCTACCTGTTAGTTATTTGGATATCGGTCAGGGTAAGTTATCGGACTCATTTTCAACCTCCATGGTAAAAAGGACACTGCACAACGTTCATGGTCTCCCTGACAGATTTTGAAAAATGTTCCGTTTTCTGACTGGATGACTGGGGATCAAATGCTTAACCACTGGATTTGCTGACGGATCAAGTTCTACATGTGACCCATCAACTGTACTTGAACATTTTTGACCAACTGCAGTCAAACGAGCGTCAAACCCTGACAGGAACCCGCACAAACAGAGCAGCAGTGATTGAAGATGCTGCCACAACTTAGCTGATAATATTTTCCTCCATCAACAGAAAGATGTGAGAGTTGGAGGTTTTTCAAGCCAGTGTGATTTGGCCCGGGGCCGTTTGTGGCGAGAGGTTCAACTTTAAACACATTATCGTTTCTGCGTTGGCACATGACGGCGTCATGTTTGGACTGGGCCGTGGTGATGAACGTTAATGTGCAATGCTGTGGCTCTGTGTCACGTGGAAACTGTTCAGAAATGTTTGACCTGAGCGCGTCGCCTCTCTTTTCACTGGCTGTCGGGAACAAACGGTCGCAGTTGGATCTCGGAGCCCAACCGGGATCAAAGCCCGGTCGGTTTTGATCCCGGTTGGGCTCAACCCGACTGGGATTGAGCCCAGATTTGTTTGAGCGTCACTCGGATCTGTTTCCCCCTCACTCACTGATCTGCACCCCGTCATAAACCACCGGGTTTCGTGGAGACTTTTGGGAGGAAACTGAATGTTTACTTGTGGGCTCAGCTTGTGTTTATGTTCCACTTTAGCGTTAGCAGTGTCTCCACAGCTGAACACAGGCTTTAGTTCTTGCACAGAAACTTTCTCAAGTTTCTTAAACTTTTACTGAGTCACTAAACTTCAAATGAGTCGAGAAAGGCATAAAAAAAAGCAGGTCATGTTTTTAGAAACCAACTACTTACTTTAAGAGCTGAACAGTTGTGTTTTAAAACTGAATCATTTTTCAAGTTTCTTGACCATGAAGTTACTTTGACAAAATACCTGCAGGCTGAAAAAAAAAAAAAAACGAAAAGAAAAAGCTGTGTGTGTTTACAAATCAGTAGAAACGCTGCAGGGCGGAGGAGGTGGAGCGTGTTTTAATGCTGACACCTACGATTACATGTTTGCAGCGACGTTTACTGCAACATGCTGTCATTTAATGTACAAAAAAGAAACGACAGGTCTGGAATGTTGACTGTCCGCGTGAGTTTAAAATTACACACCGCCGAATCGCATAAATGCTGCTTTCAAAACATCGAATTTCCAAGGAAGAGGTTTCATCGTTTTCTCAGATGGACCAGATCTCAACAAAGGTCCCCTGCGATTCTTCCCCACTTTAGAATAACAATACGGTATTTAATTGGGATTTTATGTGGTGGACATAAAATTCCCTTTTCCTCCGAAAACATCCAGGCCTGGTTGAAAATGTCCCCAAAATCTTGTGGGAGAATTTGCTTTGGTGTCAAGAAACCAAACTGGTTTCAACAATTCAAAAACCAAATGTCAAAGTCTAGAATATTGCATACAAGCCGGGGTAACCTGTGCACAAAATGGAAGAGTGGTTTGGAGAAATAAAGTTGATGATCTGCTCAGTTAAAAACACAAAGCAGATTTTTTGTTTTTTCCTCTCATTTCTTCAAAGCGCTGCCTTGTATTGCCTTATCCTTCCACTTCACCATCACAAAATAAAATAGACCCGAGGACAATAAATCAGAGCCAAGTGTGCGAAAACATCCACAGGAATATCTGCGGCGCTTCTACGGTGACCCGCCCGGGCCAGACAGACGGAAAAGGGCGGCGGCTTCGAATCAGACGGCGGGATTCTGCGACCGGGTGAAGAAAATGCAGCGTTTCTTCGGGTTGACGCCGGACGGAGGCCTGGGCGAGGAGACGCTGGCCGCGATGAAGAAGCCGCGCTGTGGGCTGTCGGACGTGGAGCCTCACGGCGGAGCCGTGCGCTGGAGAAAACGCACCATCAGCTACAGGTGAGGCAAGAGCTCACAGCCCGGCACTTCAAGCCAACATGAGCATGAGGTCATAAAAGGTCAGCCTGTGGTGGTTGTCGATGCAAAATACAAGGTTTTCCTTGTTGACGGTTGTGAACATTTCTTAAAATATTTTTGACACTTCTAATCTTAGTGTGAGCAAGACGACTTTGTACGCGGGTCATGAGACCGTCATGAGTTCTACATTAAGCAGAGAGGGAGAGATCTTGTTTCAGACCACCCAGCTGATGAAGTCGCTTTGCGTATACAGGAACACACACTCTGCTAAATTAAATCTCTTGAAACAAAGACATTTACATATTTACATTCCATTTTAGCAAGTTTAGTTTGCAGCCAAACATTAATGTGAGCCCAAATGCAGATCAGCCCATCAGCCCAGCTCCTGCAGGCATTGTGATTTTATTTTTTTTTTCCCGGTGAGGCTGATTGAACTCGCTGTCAGGACGACTCACTGGAGAGATTCAGAGAGCAAAACATCATGAAGTTCATCCAATCGACCAAGTTCGAATCCTTTTGAGTCGATCTATGTGAGTCAAAACACACAAGTTTTGTGCATATAATATTTCACAAACATCAACTACCGTGTCGGCGTAAAGAGGGATTTGAGAAGATTTTTGTTTTAGAAAAATAATGTTGCATGTTTTGAAGTAGTCTTGCTTTTGACATTCTGAAGAGTGCGTTGTCTATTCAAAGGCGTGGAATTCACTGCATATTTATCAGGAAACCTTCTGTGAAAACAAAAAACGAAAAAAAAAAAACACGACTTCATAATTGCAGCTTTTCCAGTAGATAAGAAGCACAGTTAAAATTACTCGTGAGTTAAAATTACGTCTGTTCAGGCAACAGGTCGTTTAAAAACGCGCCGCGCCGTCGTCCTGCAGCCGCTTCCTGTCCGTTTCTTCATCTTTTCGACCAGCGGTAACATCCGGTTGTTCTGATTCGTAACTGTCTCTGTGTGGTTAAATGAAGGTCACACACACACGTCGCGTGATTCGCGTGTGTGTGTGTGTGTGTGCGTGTGTGTGTGTGTGTGTGTGTGTGCACTCACACATCATGGAAAGGCAAGGCAGAGGCTACAGGCCTGCAAATGGAGTGGCTCCCTGTGGCATCGGTTTGAAAAGCTTGTTGTGTGTTTAAGATCTCAAACGTATGAAACTGTTGCTACAAGAGAACGCGCAGGAGAAGCTCATATGTTCTTGCGAGCCTCGCTTATCAAGCCTGCGACACCTGAGGGATATTTAACTCTTCTTAAATACGAAACACGGCTTCGTGTGAAGTAAATGAAAATGTGTCTCTGCAGGATCGCTGGTGGAAATCTCCCTTTCCCAGCCAGCAGGACTCACAAAGCCATCAGGAGAGCGCTGAAGCTGTGGTCCAGCGTTTCCCTCATCAGATTCCGCAGGAGGGAGGCGAAGGAGGCCGACGTCAGCATCGCTTTTGTCAGCGGAGGTGAGCTTTGTGACGATCTAACAAACAGAAAAGGCGTATCGTCTAAATCGATAACGCAGCGGTGTTTTCAGCAGACCACGGCGACGGATCTCCTTTCTCCGGCAAAGGAGGAAGTCTGGCTCATGCCTTCCTCCCTGGTCTAGGAATAGGAGGGGATGTGCACTTTGACTCTGAGGAGGAATGGACTTTAAATTCTACTGGTACGGGATTTTCAAAAGGAGTTTGATGCTGGGCTCCTGCTGCTGGTGCCAACTCCTAACGTTACTCGGTGAGGTTTTGAACTGGTTCTGAAAGTGTGTGACCTGTCACCCCGCTTCAGGTATCAGCCTGCCTGTCGTTGCAGCTCATGAATTCGGCCACGCTCTCGGCCTCTCCCACTCGCCCGACCCCGGATCCATCATGTACCCAGCTTACAACTTTGCGCCCAGTTTGGAGCTCTCCTTTGACGACGTGCAGAGCATCCAGCACCTTTACGGTGAGCGTGAGTCCCAAGGCTTGTGCTGTGCGGGTTGTGAGACAGTCGCGTCTTCTGCATGCCACATCTCGCGTCGGGCCACAGAAAATTCTCCAAAGCCGTCAGACTGAAGTTTCTGTTTGCATTTCTTGTCCACCGGCATTCTTCACCTGGACACACAGATTTTTATTCATATTTGGCTCCTTTTTAAAGGAGGCAACACTATGTATTTTCCACATACCGTCATCATAATGCACTATGTGAAAGAAATCTGACTGTGTAATTTGATCAGTTCCACCAGGTGCTAATTGCTGCTGGCTAGTCGGGAGGAGCTGAGTGGGGGAGTCGCAGGCGAGGGGGAATGGTTGCCATGGGAGATTAAAGGATTTCTGAAACATGCATGAAAGTTTGTTTTTGTTGAGGGAACAACATTATAACGTGATGTGAAGCTCAAAAAGGTGATTTCTGCTGAAGCCAGATCAGGAGGTGGACCTGGAGGTTCACTAGCAACCGACGTTGTCCATAATTTGATCAACTTTCCTAAAAATCCCAGTTTCTTCTCGCTCAGCCGTTGCTTTCCGACGTAAATTCGGTCAATTCCAATCTCCCATCAGGTCTGACCTCGACCCGCTGACACCACTCCTCACCACAGACAGGCCCGACCATTAAAATCACAACCCCAAAAGAAATCGATTCAGCCTAATTGAAGATCGTCTCAGCTTTTTTTCAAGCTTAATTCTTATTATAATGTTATAATATTATAAATTCCTCGTCTTTCGTTGCCTCAGGTGAAAACCCCAACTTCCACCTACAGTCACTAAAAAGCCCTCCTCCCAAAACCCCCGACAAATGCGACCCTGATCTGTCCTTTGATGCCGTGACCGAGTTACAACAAGAGGTGGTGTTTTTCAAAGACAGGTGTGTGTTTCCTCAAGAATGCAGCTTTCCCTTTTCCCGTTCAAGACTTAACTCCGGAGCTTTTCTGACTTTGCAGGTTCATGTGGCGAAAACATCCCAGTTTCGCCGAAACGCGCATCGCCCTCATCAGCAGCCTGTGGTCGGCCTCCGTTCCGTCTCACCTGGACGCCGCGTATGAGAACGTGGAGGAAAACTTCATTTTGTTTTTCAAAGGTAAGACACGATGGAGCGAGGACAGAAGCTCCACGCGAGTTTTAAAAACATGAGGTACAAGCACACGCGAGACGTTCATGTGGTGGTTTTTGAAGACAAAAAAAATAAATAAAAGAGTATTTGTCTTGCAGGCGATCAGTACTGGAAAGTCCAGCAGTTAATTCTGCAGGAAGGTTTTCCCAGAAACATCTCAGACCTGGGCTTCCCCTCCAGAATAAAGTCAGTGGATGCAGCTCTGCACTTCAGGAACGATCGCTACACTGTGTTCTTCACCGGCCATGAGTGTTGGAGGTCAGTCACATTCTCGCATTTCCCATCTTTTTCTCTGGTTTGCCTGTTTGTGTCGTGCTGGGACAAAAATGGAGAACAGATCTTACATTAAATTTGTAAAATCAACACAGAATCCACATGCTTATCTCATCTAAAAGCGACAATGCGCTTTAGGAAGGTAAAGGAGATGGACATCTGAAAATAATCCAGGTTCTAATCTGCTAATCTGTCTGTATTCCAACCCTCACCTATGAGTGGCCAAAAAGGGACTTCCACTGGATGGCAGCTGGACTTAGGTTAGGAGGGAGTTCAAACTCTAATTAATGTTTTATAGACCGTCTGCTTCATTGGGGGAGGTGGGAATACTTCTGGTCCAACTAAAACCCAGTGGTCTCAGTTTGGTTGACGTGAACTCAAGTGCCGTTCAAATGTATGTGTGAAGCGGACCGAGGACCACTCCAAAACCAGGAAGTAGACTGTAATAGAGGGAATTCTGGGTAAGTACAACCAGAAATGGCTTGTTGTCTTTTGCCAAAGACCAACGAGAAATCATGTAACCATTCAAATCTGACACCATTCCATTTTTGTTTCCATTTTGTGAAGAGGGAAGCTGCGCTCATGTCTTCTTTGGAGGTTTTTTTTTATGTTGTTTCCTTCAGCGGTTCTTGGTGCAGCGCCACCACAGGTGAGACTGGGAGCAGATTTTGTCGACTGATTTGGATTGTTTGACACAGAGCAGTGTGAAAGTGAACCGCACCAGCTGAAAATGTAGCAAATATTGCAACTATTGGTCCCCAATCGAACAGAGTCTACCCCTCCATCAGGAGTGAAAACACCCTGAGAGAAGAATCGAAAGGAATCAGTGGAGATGTTTTGGTCAGGATGCTCTCTGGTCAACTGCTTTTGGAAATGTCCCACTGGGAGGAGACCCCAAGGTAGACTCAGAACTGCGTTGTGGTCTCGGGTTAGGGTTATGATCAGAACTAAGTCCATCCATCTGATCTGGAAACGCCTTTAGCTCTTCAAGAATGGATTGGAGGATGCTGCAGAAATATCTGGGTTTCCATTCAGGACGTTTCCCCCCAGAAACAGACAGATACAATTGACAGATCGTCTGTCCCACAGTCGCTGTTTTGTCAAAATTGCTGATTAAGTAAAACTAAATCCATGAAAGCATTGCCAAATCTCCCAGATGTCTGATTATCCATCAGCATTCTGACAAACTCTGACATTGGGTACAGCAGATGTTCTGCTTCCTTTTCAGTTCTGAAGAAACAAGAGAACAACATTTTTCCCATGAGAATGCAGAAGAATATTTTGACCCACACAGTGTATCATTTTGTCACTCAGTGGACCCAAATGACCTCTGTTTACACAAATATGTGTCACATTTAGGTACAATGAGCTGCGGGCCGCGATGGAGGGATCACCAATGCTCATCGAGCAACAGTGGCTGGAAATCCCGTTCCCTATCGACGCAGCTGTCTACTACCAGGGTAGCTCAATAGTCTCTCTTCTGTTTGTTTTTCTCGTGGCTTTACAGAAACAAAACGCACAGGAAACGCGATTTCATTTGTCTTTGAAATCAGCATTTTTTTTGGGGGGGGGAGGTAAAAGCCGTCGTTATCTTCCGCTGCATTTTAAGGTTGAATTTCGACTTGAAAGTATTTTTTTTCATTCAGAATCTGCCTTTAAGATACAAACCTACAGATTTGTGTTATTATCTGTTAATAGCTGAGTTTCAAGCCTGGTATAAACCATGAAGAATGTCCAAAAACATCCCTTCAATCAGCTTCAGGCCAATAACATTAAATCCACATTTGTCACAGTCATTGTCAATGACCCACACAGTGTATCATTTTGCATAAAGAGGTTGCAAAAGCATTCATACCCCTTTATTAATTATTATTTATAGTGGATAATGTATCTGGGGGAGAATAAAATGGTGCGAGAATTTAAAATAGTTTCATAAATAAAACCGGAAAACTACAGTGAGTCTCGTTTCTACCAGCTTTATGTGAAGGGCTGCAGTTGTGTCGTATCTTTTCCAAGTTCAGATGATGACTTAAACAGCTGCTTGATATTATTTCATCACCACACTTTGCTTTAGAGCACAGCTTGTGAATACCTTTTGAAGCGCTCTGTCTGAAGCTCATTATCGACTCTTTCGTTTCCTGCAGGATTTGTGAACTTCTTCAAGGGAAACAAGCGATATAAATACGACTTTGGCCAGAACCGCGTCGTCTCCGTCAGCAGCGTTAACGACCTGATGGACTGCGAGCTGGGAAAGAGTAACAAGCACATATTGTGATGACGAAATGGCCTGATGATGACATTGCAGTGTGTAAAGTCACAGGGAACTGGCTCTGTCCGGCAGCAACCACAGTGCTTGTAACACTGGGGACTAGTAAATACTGTAGGGAAGTGGTTAAAAGTCATACCTCAGTGTGTAATAGTGTTGAAAGAAAGGAAATTTATACAACCCATCAAAGTAATGTACAATTTAAAAAAAATGTTCCTTTAGTTTAATTTGTCTACTTTAAGTGTTTGTTTTTTTGTTTTTTTAAGATTTGCAACAAAAATTGAATGAAATGAATGACAGTTATTCAAGTATTAGATACGTTTTCTGAACAAAAAGAGATTAAATGTGTATGGGTGCCCTTGAGCAAGTCACTCCACCCACCTGGATGGCGGTGGTCATGATGGCAGCCTCGTTCCGGTCAGGGGCAGCTGTGGCTACAGTCCAGTAGCTCATCATCACCAGCATGTGAACGTGTAAATAAAATCACTTCTTGTCCTTCTTTCCGAAACTGTGACTTTGTCGTCTGTAACCTGGACTATAAAACCTCCTGTCTCGTACATATTTTCATGAATAAAACAATAATATATGGTTCCATATTCTAGTAAATGTTTATTATTGACATTTTCTTCGTGAGTATCTGCGATCGCCGTTGATGAATTTTTTCGCACACGGCGCATTGCTCGTCAGACATTGTCGTTCCTCTCACCGTGTTGTGCAACTGTTGACTGAACGCAGCTTCAGATTCACAATGCAGAAGATGCGAGGCTTAGATTAATTACAGGCTGATGAGGATTAAATAGTAAACCAGCCTGCTGACTCAAAACCTCCCCGCTTCAATAAAGCCCATCAAAGTCTTTCTTTATTTTACATGGCTCTACATCACTGCTTCTCTGCATCTAAAGGAGCTGGTGGAGGTTGCTTGCGATGCTGGTCAGGACGCCTCCTTGGTGAAGAAGCATCCTAGCGGGAGGAGAGTTTCTGGATTGGAAACTTGAGGGTCTCATCTTTACATTTTGTGGATGATGTTCTGTTGGCATCTTCAGGCCACGGTCCTTCAGCTGGACTGGAGCGGTTCCCACTTTGAAGCAGCTCGGATGAGAGACGGCGCCTCCGAAGTCTTGGTTCTCAACTAGTAAAAGCTTGGCTGCTCCCTCCAGGTTGGAGGTTCAGCCTCTGCTTTAAGCAGAGCAGTCTCAGTGTCTTGGTATCTGTGAATGACGGTACGGCTGCAACGTCTTGGAAATGTGTCTTGAGTTTAAAGAATGTTCATGAAAACAGTGTCATGCATGCATCATGCATAATGGGGTTTGTAAGCTTCAAGCCCCGTTACCCACTGATACCCTGAGCCCCACTTACAAGTCATGACAGGGTTGTTACATATACTTTGTCATTTCCTATCTGATATAAATAACCCATTTAACCAGAATCAATGTGTTTTCTTCACCATGCATTATTATACATATGAAACAGCATTAACTCACCGGGAGTACTGCATTTGTCTGATACAGGAAAAGTCTTTCCATGGTGCATGTGGACACTATCAATGCGTCATCATTACAGTGAAATGCTTTGGGAACTTTTGCGTCAAGTGAACAAAATTCTCCAGAAAAAGTGTTGTTGCTCAACACAGCGAGTCCAGGCCCTTTATAACGGCTCCCTCCAGGTGGGAGACACAAGTTGAGATCAACAAGGAAACATGAAGACGTTCACGCTGAGTTTTCTCCTGAGCCTTTCGGCTGCAGTGTTCTGCATGCCGGTGTCGCAGCCTACAAACCAGGACGAGCAGTTTGCAGAGGTAAGTGCATTTGATGTGTATTGAACGTATTGGGTAGTAAGAAACTGAAATGCTCTTTTAGTTCAACAAATGATGTGTTGACTACCAAACGGAGAGCAGCAGACTGAAGCCCGTCTGTTCTTTCTCTCCACCAGGACTACCTGCAGAGATTTTTCAACCTGACAGAGGAAAGAGGTCCGTCGTTCAGAAGTGGCATCAGCTCAGTGTCTAAGAAGCTGATGGAGATGCAGAAATTCTTTGGCCTTCAGATCACAGGGAACCTGGATACTGACACCTTGGCCATGATGAAGAAGCCACGCTGTGGTGCACCAGACGTTGCTCAGTACTCCACTTTTGGAAACAATCTGAAATGGGACAAGAATGACCTCACATACAGGTGAGAGATCCCAGAAGATCACCTATTCAGTGATGCGTACTATCACAGAAGTTGCATGTGGTTTAATGTGGAGCATTTTTCTCTCTTCTTCAGGATAGAGAACTACACACCAGACATGCCTGCAGCAGAGGTAGATGAATCCATTGAGAAAGCTCTTCAGGTTTGGGCCAAAGTTACTCCCCTCAGATTCACAAGGATTTACAGCGGCATAGCAGACATCATGATCTCCTTTCATTATGGTGGTGAGTATCAAACGCTTTTCGTGCTTATTTTATCGGACATCCTAGAAAAAGTTCTCTGCGTTCAAATTTAAAGTTATTTTTTCTAACAGAACATGGTGACAACAGCCCTTTTCACGGTACCGGCGGATACATTGCTCACGCCTTCCCTCCTTCGTCTGGCCTGGGAGGAGATGTACACTTTAACGATGATGAGACTTTCACCTTCCGCTCCACCGAAGGTAAGTTTGTTCTTTGTACAATTGGCGACCACTCTCTCAGCCCTTCCTACCTCATTTGATCAACAAGAGGTGTAACTCATCTTCCATTTCCCAGGCTACGTCCTCTTCCTGGTTGCAGCCCATGAGTTCGGACACTCTCTGGGTTTGTCCCACTCTAACGATCCTGGTGCTCTCATGGCCCCTTTTTACTCGTACCGAAACCCAGACACGTTTGTTCTGCCACAAGATGATGTCAGAGGCATCCAGTCGCTTTATGGTTGGTATCATAAAATGCCCTTCTTTTTCTTTTAAACAAACTAACAATAGAGTAAAAAATCTTTTCTGAACTTGTCCATTATTAGTTACTGGGATTGAATTTTAATAAACAGGTAAAAACGAAGATCCAGTTCCTCCTGGACCAACTGCTCCCCCCACTCCTGATGCCTGTGATTCCTCCCTGGTCTTGGATGCTGTTGCCTCACTGCGAGGAGAGATGCTGTTCTTCAAGAACGGGTAGAGTAGAAACTGAAGTCTCCAATAACGCCAGCTGGAGTCAACTATTTATCTTGCAAAAAAAATGCTCCAATACGTGTTTTAAGTTTCTCTATTTCTTTTTCAGGATCTTCTGGCGTGTCTACCCCCAGAGTAACACCCCTCAGCAAACTCTCATAACAAACTTCTGGCCCAGCGCCCCCGACAGTGTTGATGCTGCTTACGAGAGTCACGTATTAGACAGAGTCTTTTTCTTTAAAGGTATTTGATATCTTTGTTAACTGGTTGCATTTTTGTATGTTACCCAAATAGAGCCACCAAAATAACTTTTGATTGACAGGTCGTCAAGTTTGGGCGTTCAGTGGCTATGATCTGGAGCGGGATTATCCCAGATCCATTTCCAGCTTTGGTTTGCCCAAGGACATCAAGAAAGTTGATGCGGCCCTCAATAACCCAGAGACTGGCAAGACTCTGTTCTTCGTTGGCAGCAATTACTACAGGTGTGTTCAAAAAAGACCCAAAAGAGTCCAGGAATCTTTTGGGTTTTCCTATTCTAGTTTGAATCCAAGCAACATGCCTTTCTGCTCTTCAATAAGAAATAATAATCATATTTTATGTTGTCCTTTTCAGCTACGATGAGAATGCAAAGACGATGGACTCAGGATTCCCAAAGCGAGTTGATGAAACCTTCTCAGGAATGACCAGGAAGGTGACAGCAGCTTTACAGTACAGAGGTGAGTCGCTTCCAAAACCACATTATTAACGAAATGACCAAACGACTGCAGTGATTCTGTCCAGTCCAGTTCATTTTTCCTCACTAACACGTATCGTCTCTGCTCTGCAGGTTTCACCTACCTCTACAGTGGTCCCTTCATGTACGAGTTCAGCTCCAGGACGGGGCGGATGCTGCGTCTGCTGAGAAACAGCTACTTCCTGCCCTGCACCAACTACTAGATCAGCTTTTGAAGAAAACCAGTGAAGGTTCAATTGATGCCAAAATTACATCCATAATTTATAACAGTAAAACCTTTTCATGCCATTGTTTTGTGCTATAGTTTCAGGTAAATAATGAACCTTCTTCTATAAAGTCTATGTTTTTGTATTTATTTATGGGTTTTCTTTTTCAGTTACACTATCTTTGTTTATTTCATTTTATTTTGATTATTTAGACTGTTCAATTTCATTTTCTAAAAAATAATTCAAATGTCAGTTTTGCTGCATAAATGCGTATTCCTTGTTGAGTCTGTATGACTAAACCATCTGAAGGGAAGGATATCGTCAGGAAAGAATAACTTTTTTTGTATTGTCACACATGTCAGTGTTATAATTTGAAATTATTTTCTTGAAATAAAAACATCCTGAATGATAAAAGTTGATCCTCTGACTTGTTGTGCCCGCAACTGAGTTTGGTGAATGTCCTGTACTTGCACAGCACCTAAAAGTCCAGATGATTCACACTTTTCACAAATCGCTCATTCACTCACTCGCACTCACTCGCTGATGGAGGCAGTTTATGAACATGGACGGTAGTCTGACTGGGGCCAGGCTGCCGTGCACCGGAGCCACTCGGCCCTCTGACAGCCGCAGTACGAGGCGGGGTGCAGCGTCTTGCCCAAGGACACGACGACAGATTTCTGCATTATTTGTAACCGCCTGATGGAACTTGCGTCACTGCCTGAAGGCTGGGAATTTAACAGAGACGAGTTTGGAGGCGCTTGCTTTTACTTGCCATTTTGGGGGAAAACAGCTACTTTTTTTGTTGTTGTTGTTGTAGATTGTTATGCCGCAGAAATAAGCTTTGTACTCTTTCTTATATTGCACACGTCTTTTTGAAAGTGAGCTCTGAAAGTAAGCGCCTCTAACACTGGCTTCCACTGACAGACCCTGGAGAAGCGGAGAAACAATGTAACTGCTAATAGAAATCCTAACAAACACTTGAAGCCTTCAGAGTGCAGCTGAATTCCTACTAAATTACATGCAGCTGGACTCTGAATTGTCTACTAATTATTTCACTGCTACTGGTTTGAGCGTAAATTCAGTTCACACAGAATTGCATTCGGGAGAATCAGAAGAAACGGGGCAGAGAACAAGACAAAAGCATAACACATTGTTTATTAATAAATAAATTTAAAAAAAAACCGAGAATGCATCTATTTTCTTCCACCTGATATTATTCACTAAATTGTTCTGGTCTCCTACTTGAAGTCCCAGAAAACGTCCATAAGGTTTGTGGTTGCATCTTGACAAAATGTGGAAGCAGGTTGTGTTTGTCTGAAGCGCTGCGACTGAACCTCCTTTTGGATTCCTGGTTTTCTGCATCACACAGGACGCATACTTGCATCACGTACTCTGATGACGAAATAGCTCGATGATGGCATTGTAGAGGGTGTTCACTCACGAGGAACTGGATCTTTCTAGCAATAACAACAATGTTAGTAACACTGGGGAACTAATAAATACCGCAAGCGATTGAGAGTAACGCCTCAGTGTCCAATAGTGTCGAAAGAAAGAGAATTTATATCGTCTATTGAAGCTGTTTGCAAATTAAACATGTTTTTTGTTGTTTTGGTTAATTTTTTTGTACTTTATGCATTTTACTTTTTAAGATTTGCACTGCAATCAGTGCTGTTGAGCAAATTTTCGTAGACGGGACATTGCTTATCAGTCATTGTCGTTACTCTCGGCGTCCCGTGTTGCGCAACTGTTGACAGAACGTAGCTTTCCATTTACAAAGCAGAACATACTGGGCTTAGGTTAATAAAGATCTATGGGAGTGGATAGTAAATCTACATGCTGACTCACAAAACTCCGCAACCTGTCAGAGTTTAGATTTCCTGTGAATCAACAGATGTCACCTTAGCGTTCTTCCGCAATCAAAGTTGCAGCAGAATTAATCATGTCTGCAGATTTACGATCTGAACATAATAGAATCAACATGACACCAAAATATTAATTTGGAAGCCGCAATGAAAAGCAATTGTTGTTTGAAAATAAGTAGAACCGGAAGGCACAAAGAAAGATAATGTGGACGGAAAGGGCCAGGTTTCAAAGGTTTCAAGAGGTCATCCTAAAGTAAAGGCACCAAGATCTGTGGGAGACGCACGAAAACTGTCAGCATATGTTGGAGTTGACTGAACTGTGATTCAGAAAAAGGCTTTCGAATGGCGAACTGTACAGAAAAGGTTTGGAGTGCCCCATAATTGTGTCCCATTAAATGTATAAATGTATGACAAGTGTCTGATAAGTCTCCCTGGGGGTAAAGAGAAGTTGAAGGTCTGGTTTATTGTTTGGTCCTTAGGGAAAATGGGGAACCAGAGTTATCAAAGGGTAATTTAACCATTTCATCCCCAAAGCAAGAGCTGTGTCTATAGTCTTGGCATGAAGCAAAAGCTCATCACAGTGTGGGTTGGACGCCACTAGGACTGTCCCTTGTCCCGTGTGTGTGGTGTTCTTGAGCTTGATCTCGGTCATATTTAAGTGAAAAGCATGTGGGTCAGGAACTTCAGGGTCTCATATTGGCTCGTGATTTTCTCTTGGTGTTTTTAGGTCACCATAGTGAGTGTACAGTGTGAAGCAATCGTAGTGAGAGTCAGTACATCAAGTCTGAATAAATGGTTCTCAGTCAGAAAAAGCTAAAAACAAGGGGATCTGTTTTTGCTGCAAGCAGAGGAGTTTGAGTGCATTGGTGTCTTGTTCGCAAGCTGGACGATACAAAGGTCTGAGCTGTAAAGCAAAGCTAAAACTATTTCAGTCTATTGACGGATTGACACTTACCTTTGGTCAAGAATTATAGACAGTAAATTAAATGCTGAGATGCCACACAAGCAGCTGAAAGGGCTGGCTCAGTGAAAGGGTGGGGAGCTCAATTATTTGGAAACAGTCTGAAGTGGAGCTGCTTTCTACAAAGAAAAGCTTTGAGTTATGAAGTTCATTTCAGCATCTGATCAAGGAGCTTCCGGAGCTCCTCCTTATGGGGAATGTCCCTTTTAGGAGACCGCAGGCTAGACCCAGAACCCAGTGGAGAAACTGTATCCCTCTTCTGACCTGGAAGTATTTTGGTATCCACCACCGAAACGTGTCGGTTCAGGAGGGGAATCTCTGGGTTTGGATGGATAACTTAATAAAATATTCATTTTGCAACTTCTTGAAAATGTGTCACCTGTTTATTTTGGATTGATTTTAAAATGATACAATGTACAGAAGGCTGTCCCACAAGGATAAGGTTGTGAGCTTTGGTCTTACTTTCAGCACTGACAGTCGTGCAGAGGATCATGGGCTTCAGTATGTAACATTTATTAGTCATTTTTTACAATTGAGTTTTTTTTTTTATTGAAATTAATTAATTCAGAACTTTAATTTATTGAAATCGGTTGATGAAGACAGCTAACGTTGTTAAAAATGTTTGCAATACACATTTTAAGTGTGTGACATTATCTAAATTATTCAATCAAAACAAATATATATTTTTTAACAATCCCTTAACATATTGGTAAAATATATTAGCACCACTAAAATAAACTTTACAGTGTTATAACTTATTTACACTATTTATTGTTTTTTTATGATATAGGGAAAATCCTCCTATACTATGTGTGGCAACAATACAGAGCACGTCATAATTACAGTGGCTTGTTTTGGGGAAATTCTGTGTCGGGTGAACAGTCAGCTGTAAACTTCCTCTGCTACCCATAAAAGGAGTCAAGAGTCACTCTCTCAAGTATGTTGTTGCTCAACACAGCGAGTCCAGGCCCTTTATAACGGCTCCCTCCAGGTGGGAGACACAAGTTGAGATCAACAAGGAAACATGAAGACGTTCACGCTGAGTTTTCTCCTGAGCCTTTCGGCTGCAGTGTTCTGCATGCCGGTGTCGCAGCCTACAAACCAGGACGAGCAGTTTGCAGAGGTAAGTACATTTGATGTGTATTGAACGTACCGGGTAGTAAGAAACTTAAATGCCCTTTTAATACAGCAAATAATGTGTTGACTAGCACACGGAGAGCAGCAGACTGAAGCCCGTCTGTTCTTTCTCTCCACCAGGACTACCTGCAGAGATTTTTCAACCTGACAGAGGAAAGAGGTCCGTCGTTCAGAAGTGGCATCAGCTCAGTGTCTAAGAAGCTGATGGAGATGCAGAAATTCTTTGGCCTTCAGATCACAGGGAACCTGGATACTGACACCTTGGCCATGATGAAGAAGCCACGCTGTGGCGTCCCAGACGTTGCTCAGTACTCCACTTTTGGAAACAATCTGAAATGGGACAAGAATGACCTCACATACAGGTGAGAGATCCCAGAAGATGACCTATTCAGTGATGCGTACTATCACAGAAGTTGCATGTAGTTTAATGTGGAGCATTTTTGTCTCTTCTTCAGGATAGAGAACTACACACCAGACATGCCTGCAGCAGAGGTAGATGAATCCATTGAGAAAGCTCTTCAGGTTTGGGCCAAAGTTACTCCCCTCAGATTCACAAGGATTTACAGCGGCATAGCAGACATCATGATCTCCTTTGGTAGTAGAGGTGAGTATCAAACACTTTTTGCAATTACTGCACTAGAAGTTGTAAACGCTTTTTCATTGTTTGTTTCAATCATAATGAAATATGTTTTTTCAAACAGCACATGGTGATTCTTACCCCTTTGATGGCCCTGACGGTACTCTTGCCCATGCTTTCGCTCCTGGTCCTGGTATCGGAGGAGACGCCCACTTTGATGAAGATGAGACCTTCACCTTCCGGTCCAATACAGGTAGGTTTGTTCATTACATGGTCAGCAACCACTCTCTCAGCCCTTCCTACCTGATTTGTTCAACGAGGTGTAACTCATTTTCTGTTTCCCAGGCTACGTCCTCTTCATGGTTGCAGCCCATGAGTTCGGACACTCTCTGGGTTTGTCCCACTCTAACGATCCTGGTGCTCTCATGGCCCCTTTTTACTCGTACAAAAACCCAGACACGTTTGTTCTGCCACAAGATGATGTCAGAGGCATCCAGTCACTTTATGGTTGGTATCATAAAATCCATGTTTGAACAAACCTCCTTAGACTAACATTGTTCAAGAACCTCTCCATAATTGATTCCTGAAACTCACCTCTGATACATCATCTATTGTTCAGGTAAAAACGAGGATCCAGTTCCTCCTGGACCAACTGCTCCCCCCACTCCTGATGCCTGTGATTCCTCCCTGGTCTTGGATGCTGTTGCCTCACTGCGAGGAGAGATGCTGTTCTTCAAGAACGGGTAGAGTAAAAACTGAAGTCTCCAATAACGCCAGCTGGAGTCAACTATTTATCTTGCAAAAAAAATGCTCCAAGATGTGTTTTAAGTTTCTCTACGTCTTTTTTCAGGATCTTCTGGCGTGTCTACCCCCAGAGTAACAACCCTCAGCAAACTCTCATAGCAAACTTCTGGCCCAGCGCCCCCGACAGTGTTGATGCTGCTTACGAGAGTCACGTATTAGACAGAGTCTTTCTCTTTAAAGGTATTTGATTTCTGTCTTTGTTGACTGATGGCATTTTTGTACACTACTCAAATAGCTTCACCCAAATAACCACTTCAAACTTTTGATTGACAGGTCGTCAAGTTTGGGCGTTCAGTGGCTATGATCTGGAGCGGGATTATCCCAGATCCATTTCCAGCTTTGGTTTGCCCAAGGACATCAAGAAAGTTGATGCGGCCCTCAATAACCCAGAGACTGGCAAGACTCTGTTCTTCGTTGGCAGCAATTACTACAGGTGTGTTCAAAAAAGACCAGAAATCATTTGTAAAATGTGGAATTTCAAATAGAGTCCAGGAATCTTTTGGGTTTTCCTATTCTAGTTTGAATCCAAGCAACATGCCTTTCTGCTCTTCAATAAGAAATAATAATCATATCTTATGTTGTCCTTTTCAGCTACGATGAGAATGCAAAGACGATGGACTCAGGATTCCCAAAGCGAGTTGATGAAACCTTCTCAGGAATGACCAGGAAGGTGACAGCAGCTTTACAGTACAGAGGTGAGTCGCTTCCAAAACCACATTATTAACGAAATGACCAAACGACTGCAGTGATTCTGTCCAGTCCAGTTCATTTTTCCTCACTAACACGTATCGTCTCTGCTCTGCAGGTTTCACCTACCTCTACAGTGGTCCCTTCATGTACGAGTTCAGCTCCAGGACGGGGCGGATGCTGCGTCTGCTGAGAAACAGCTACTTCCTGCCCTGCACCAACTACTAGATCAGCTTTTGAAGAAAACCAGTGAAGGTTCAATTGATGCCAAAATTACATCCATAATTAATAATAATAGTAAGAATAAGAATATGACCTATTTATGCTGTTGTGTTGTCATAGTTTCAGATAAATAATAAAAATTTCTACTAAGTGTAAGGTTTTTTATTTTGTTAATGTTTATTTATAATGTTAATGTATTCTGGTTTTTATACCAAAATGGGTTTTTTTAGGTATTCTAACTTTATTTTTATTGTAATTTATTTGGTTTATCTGGACAGTTCATTTTTGTGTGTTATTTGTATTTTCCAAGTTATTTTGTTACATTCCATGTACAAATGTGAGGGCCTTTTGACTGCCTCAAAAAAGAAATATTACAAATAGAATTACACAATAAAAAAAATGCTGTTTTGTGTATTTTTGTAAGTTCAGTTATTAGAATTTGAAACCAATTTCTTCATGAAAAATACATGACCATGCATCAACTATAACGTTGATCCCCTCACATGTTCTACCCCAATTCGAGTTGTACGTTTTTACATGTTTACATTCACCAGGTCATCTAAATGAAATAAATGTGTTGTGATCAAATATGTGATTCTGATTGTTTAATGACTTTCTGTAAGATAAACAATTTCTTTTTTATCAGTTTAACACAAATATGCAAGCTTGAATAAAAGTGCAATTAAATTTAGTCTGAAATATTGATCCTTACTATGGCTGTAAACATAATAAATAACACATTTAAAGCTATTTTGACTTTTCCACCATAACAAACATAAATAAAGCTTTAGCACAGATGACTGATTCTGCATTTTGCAGAGTCGTTAACTCGACTCATGGAGCCTGGAATCAAATCACAAGTTTTAATCACAAGTTTAATAACTTCAGACTTGACTTGATGAAATCACAAAAAGTAATATTGACATGCACTTTGACACCAATGACTTTTGACTTCCTCAGGATTTGAGTTGTTTACTTTCAAAATACTTGATATCCGATACCAAATATAACCTGTAACAACTGAGCTGTACCTGTACACTGGGAAAAGGCAGAGGAATTCAATTATTCTCAGATAATTGACAACATATTGACAGATTTAACAAATGTGTACTTCAAGTGAATAAAAGTGGCATACTGCAGCTTTAATTTCACTTAGGAGGGACGTGGCAACAGATTTCAGTAATTTAAATGCAAGCTAAGGCAGGACTATCTGGACTGACAAGTCTTTCATTATAATTTTATGAATATTGTTTGAATTTCTGTCACTGATAAATATATTGTTTTGTTGTGTGATTGTGAAAAGAGCAGTGAGACAGAAAAAAATCGACATCGACTCCCTGGAATGATGCTAACTAGCTTGTCACTGAATTCAGTGTTGCTCTCCGTTTTCACCGGGACAGAAAGGAGGGATTATTGTGATATTGTGGTCAGAGCTGTTGCTGTCTGACTCGTCTGTTGTCAAGTGTGGCAAAATGAACAAGTGAAATATATAAATATGCTGGTAGATATGTTTCCCTTTGTTCTTTAAATGCTAGCAAAATGGAGGCAAACAGTTAGCTAAGCTAACTCTGTTAAAAGGTCAATAATCTCTACCTACCTCTCTTGGAAACAAATTGACCCTCTTGTCTTTTTTCTGTCTCTCCTATTGAAAGCCTGACTTTATCATTTTTCTTACCATTACATTAATAATCGTTCTCGTCTTCTGCTGAACACCGTCGTCGTCGAGCGCCAAGCAGGAACGAGCCGTTTCAGGCAGATCCAGGAAGGCTCAAATACGGACGTCTTGCTTTTTGGTCTAGAAGGGGTACACATTTCATTCTTACCGATAGCAACAATTTAAAAAACACGACATAATTAATTTTGTCGTTGAAGAAAAAAGAAAACTATTTTGTGGAGGGCCCCGTGTCGGTCAGGGGCCCTGGGAATTGACCTAACTTTAACTCAAGTTAAACATACGGACGATAAACCATGACAAGAAATCAGATAACTTTAACTGAAATCATACACAACAGATACCCAGAAAACAATCTTTAGAGGTGTTCTATAAATGTGCAGTGGGGTGAATGAAAAGACTAAATTTTCCTGATTTTTCTTTCTCGATCTACTGCTATTGCCGCGGTGATGGAGCCACATGGGTTTCATCCTTCTTTTTAAAAAATCAGCTCGGCTGCAGATGCCTGCTCAACTCCCAATAGCCTTGCTGGCTAATTCAATAATATGCTCCAGATTTTTAGGATCCTGATTAATACCAGTTAATATAACGACTGAAGTGTGGTTATTGTTATTTTAGAAACTTGAGGTGTTTCTTGAAAGCTAATTGAGTCATGGGACCTGAAAAATCACTTTTATCCGTATTTATGGAATGTCACGTTTTTATTCAGACATTATTTATGACCTGAAATAATAAATTGGCAGTTAATTCTAAAGGTTGGCACTGCATTCTGAAAACTTCTCAATAACACAATTAAGTGGTAAAATTTCCAGCATTTCTTTCATTAAAATTGAATGATTTTCTAGCTCATGTTATTATTATGTCTGCAGTCAAAGTCTTTGGGTTTTGAAAGGAAAACCCAAACACAGCCGGTGGATCTAGTCAAGTTCAGGATTTGAATGGAGACTTGCATGTCTTGAGTTTGGGAGCTGAGTGTTAATGGAGACCAACCTGTGGTGTGATGGTGTGAAAAGAAATAGCGACCTCTGGCGGTCACTGATATTATCTGCCCTGATGCTGAACCTGTGAGAGGTTCTTTCATTTGCAGACACTCTGACTTTACAAGTTGCTGAAGACATTAGTTTCAAAACACAATTATTCCAAATAGGAAGACTCGCCTCCTGTAAAGGCCGTCCATGTGCATGTGTTTTAAAATTAGAGATATTACCAAAGAACCCACTTTGTTATTAATTGTTCAATTTAAAATTCTGTGGTTCTGTCAGCTGACTGTTTTATTCAGCTGATGAGGGGGAAAAACTTGAGATGGGTTTTTTTTTCCTACATTCTTGATATGTGTGGGCGGAGGGGGGGGATTTCCATTAGTTTACCCACTGAGTACACCACGTGAAAAAAGTTCAGATGACGACCGAGCCCCAATTTATTAGCGACCATTTGCTCCTGTGGGAATTGTTAAAGCACGGAGGAATTATTTCCCGGGAATCGTTTTACAGCCAGCTGTGGTCAGGGTGTAAAACCTAATTGCAGGCAGGCTCTTCAGATTCCAAGTTAGTAGCTCAAAGACTTTGGTCACTTTGTTGTGTAACGGTTGTGAGAAAAATGAGCATTCAGGGAGCACAGAAATAACAGAGAGGAGCAAAGTTGCTGACAAGCCTGGTCAGAAGGAAACAAAAGTGGAAGTAAAACAGACAGTATTTGATTTTATTGTACTGTTGCACATGGTTCGTATTCAACAGTTACTTGTGAAAGACAAAATTCCAAGGAATTTTCCAAATTTGCACTTGTAATGCGTTTGAAAAAACAACAATGAGGAGCTTCTCCAATGCAAATATTATCAAACCAGTAATCACTTTATAAAGTTACTCATCCAAGTCACTGTGCGTTACTGATTTTGTCATTTTTCGTTGGAAAAATGTTTGCTGTCTTTCTATTGCCGTGGTGAACGGCATTACACATGCGACAAGTCAACGGGAGGATGCGTCATGTGAAACACACATCAAGCAGAAACCTGAACATAACATGGGGAGGAGAAGGAGGCATGTTTTCTAGATGGAAATACCGTCACTATTCTAAGTGTATTTTTAATTTGACAAACGCAGTTTCCTGAAAAACATTGTTGAAGTCACTGTTAAAAATGTCCTGACGAAGGGAGTACTCGCAAGATTGCTTGTGATTTTTAGGTTGAGGACGTGTCGGGTTTATTTTAGTTCCCCGACCTGCGAGGAATCAACCAGAGACACACGTTACTTTTCTGCAGAAGAGGCGAGAGAAGCCAGACACGGAGAACAGCAGTCAACTCCAGCGGCTCTCACCTCTCGGCTGCTTTTTTTTTTTACCACAACAAAGAAAAGTGGGTTGGGTTTCTTCGCGACGTCACACAGAGACTTCTGCCACTGGATGGTCTGGGATGTCCTGTGGTTACATCCTTACGAGGAACAAAGCTGACTAGTCCAAGATAGGCAGTTTGATGACACCAGAAGAGTAAGTAGGCATTTGTAATCTCCAAGCAAACTTCCATAGAACAGTTAGTAATGTACCATAAAAGAAAAGGGCCCACGAAAGAATAATAATATGAAAACATGACCTTTCAGATGAACTCATAATTTAAATGAACTTAGATACTAATTTTCCCAACAGGAGGGGTGGATTTGTTGGCAGCTGCTGGATGTAACTAATTAAATCTTCCACTTATAACCAGAGAGTCTTTGGCTCACACACTTGCTTTATGTGGACAACGTGGTACGACCTTGTCTTCTGACCTTCTGCATGCAATGGCACGATCCAAAGTTGTGAATGAATGTGTACTGCCACCTCTTGGCAGTGGGCCAGTTTCTGCCACAAACCAGTTCAAGATTCCTGGTGTATGGATCACCAGGATCCATACACCAAATATCCTCATTCTGATGTGTGAAAGCTTTTGGATCTCACAGAAAAAGCTGAAGCGGTTTCTCTGATGAGCTTGTTCCCTCACACACCCAATGTCAGCTAAACAGAAAAAGCACAATAAATAAACAGTAAGGAACTTGTCAAACATTGTCTTCCCCTCTTTTATATACATAACTATAAAATAATTCAATGCATACAATGTTGACTGAGACACAAGAACCTGTGAAGGTCAATGAACCCAACCTACGCCGGCTCCACTGATCATCCATCCATCCATCCATCCATTTTCCGTCACCCTTCTCCCTAACGGGGTCGGGAGTTGCCGGTGCCTATCTCCAGCTGCGTTCCGGACGAGAGGCGGGGTTCACCCTGGACAGGTCGCCAGTCTGTCGCATCCACTGATCATAGGATCCAATATTTTGTACCTATTTTTGTAATTACAAAAAACTTTTTGTATCCTTTCTCAGGAAGAGCTAAAATCTCTGACACTTTTTGAGTAAGGTACTGCTTCCATCATTTCTGGTACCAACAGATCTATTTCTATGGAGCTTCAACCACTGAAAAACAATTACAATGTTGCTTAACAATCCCTTAACCTATTGGTAAAATATATTAGCACCACTAAAAGGAACTTTACAGTGTTATAACTTATTTACACTATTTATTGTTTTTTTATGATATAGGGAAAATCCTCCTATACTATGTGTGGCAACAATACAGAGCACGTCACAATTACAGTGGCTTGTTCTGGGGAAATTCTGTGTCGGGTGAACAATCAGCTGTAAACTTCCTCTGCTACCCATAAAAGGAGTCAAGAGTCACTCTCTCAAGTATGTTGTTGCTCAACACAGCCTGTCCAGGCCCTTTATAACGGCTCCCTCCAGGTGGGAGACACAAGTTGAGATCAACAAGGAATCATGAAGACGTTCACGCTGAGTTTTCTCCTGAGCCTTTCGGCTGCAGTGTTCTGCATGCCGGTGTCGCAGCCTACAAACCAGGACGAGCAGTTTGCAGAGGTAAGTGCATTTGATGTGTATTGAACGTACTGGGTAGTAAGAAACTTAAAAGCTCTTTTAATACGACAAATGATGTGTTGACTAGCACACGGAGAGCAGCAGACTGAAGACCATCTGTTCTTTCTCTCCACCAGGACTACCTGCAGAGATTTTTCAACCTGACAGAGGAAAGAGGTCCGTCGTTCAGAAGTGGCATCAGCTCAGTGTCTAAGAAGCTGATGGAGATGCAGAAATTCTTTGGCCTTCAGATCACAGGGAACCTGGATACTGACACCTTGGCCATGATGAAGAAGCCACGCTGTGGCGTCCCAGACGTTGCTCAGTACTCCACTTTTGGAAACAATCTGAAATGGGACAAGAATGACCTCACATACAGGTGAGAGATCTCAGAAGATGACCTACTCAGTGATGCGTACTATCACAGAAGTTGCATGTGGTTTAATGTGGAGCATTTTTCTCTCTTCTTCAGGATAGAGAACTACACACCAGACATGCCTGCAGCAGAGGTAGATGAATCCATTGAGAAAGCTCTTCAGGTTTGGGCCAAAGTTACTCCCCTCAGATTCACAAGGATTTACAGCGGCATAGCAGACATCATGATCTCCTTTGGTAGTGGTGGTGAGTATCAAACGCTTTTTGCAATTACTGCATTAGAAATTGTAAAGGTTCTTTCATTGTTTGTTTCAATCATAATGAAATATGTTTTTTCAAACAGCACATGGTGATTTTTATCCCTTTGATGGCCCTGACGGTACTCTTGCCCATGCTTTCGCTCCTGGTCCTGGAATCGGAGGAGACGCCCACTTTGATGAAGATGAGACCTTCACCTTCCGCTCCAGCAGAGGTAAGTTTGTTTCTTTACATCATCAGTGACTGCTCTCTCAGAACTATTTACAACTTGACTGGTCCTACAAGAGGTGTAACTCATCCTCCATTTCCCAGGCTACGTCCTCTTCCTGGTTGCAGCCCATGAGTTCGGACACTCTCTGGGTTTGTCCCACTCTAACGATCCTGGTGCTCTCATGGCCCCTTTTTACTCGTACCGAAACCCAGACACGTTTGTTCTGCCACAAGATGATGTCAGAGGCATCCAGTCACTTTATGGTTGGTATCATAAAATCCATGTTTGAACAAACCTCCTTAGACTAACATTGTTCAAGAACCTCTCCATAATTGATTCCTGAAACTCACCTCTGATACATCATCTATTGTTCAGGTAAAAACGAGGATCCAGTTCCTCCTGGACCAACTGCTCCCCCCACTCCTGATGCCTGTGATTCCTCCCTGGTCTTGGATGCTGTTGCCTCACTGCGAGGAGAGATGCTGTTCTTCAAGAACGGGTAGAGTAGAAACTGAAGTCTCCAATAACGCCAGCTGGAGTCAACTATTTATCTTGCAAAAAAAATGCTCCAAGATGTGTTTTAAGTTTCTCTACGTCTTTTTTCAGGATCTTCTGGCGTGTCTACCCCCAGAGTAACAACCCTCAGCAAACTCTCATAGCAAACTTCTGGCCCAGCGCCCCCGACAGTGTTGATGCTGCTTACGAGAGTCACGTATTAGACAGAGTCTTTCTCTTTAAAGGTATTTGATTTCTGTCTTTGTTGACTGATGGTATTTTTATACACTACTCAAATAGCTTCACCCAAATAACCACTTCAAACTTTTGATTGACAGGTCGTCAAGTTTGGGCGTTCAGTGGCTATGATCTGGAGCGGGATTATCCCAGATCCATTTCCAGCTTTGGTTTGCCCAAGGACATCAAGAAAGTCGATGCGGCCCTCAATAACCCAGAGACTGGCAAGACTCTGTTCTTCGTTGGCAGCAATTACTACAGGTGTGTTCAAAAAAGACCAGAAATCATTTGTAAAATGTGGAATTTCAAATAGAGTCCAGGAATCTTTTGGGTTTTCCTATTCTAGTTTGAATCCAAGCAACATGCCTTTCTGCTCTTCAATAAGAAATAATAATCATATTTTATGTTGTCCTTTTCAGCTACGATGAGAATACAAAGTCGATGGACTCAGGATTCCCAAAGCGAGTTGATGAAACCTTCTCAGGAATGACCAGGAAGGTGACAGCAGCTTTACAGTACAGAGGTGAGTCGCTTCCAAAACCACATTATTAACGAAATGACCAAACGACTGCAGTGATTCTGTCCAGTCCAGTTCATTTTTCCTCACTAACACGTATCGTCTCTGCTCTGCAGGTTTCACCTACCTCTACAGTGGTCCCTTCATGTACGAGTTCAGCTCCAGGACGGGGCGGATGCTGCGTCTGCTGAGAAACAGCTACTTCCTGCCCTGCACCAACTACTAGATCAGCTTTTGAAGAAAACCAGTGAAGGTTCAATTGATGCCAAAATTACATCCATAATTTATAATAATAATAATAATAATAAAATGTTTTTATGTTGTTGTGTTGTCCCACACTTTTAGGAATATAATCCGTCCTCTTGTATTCTGTGAATGTGGATTTTTTTTTTATGACAGTGTTTTGTTTTTTAATGTATTACATTTGTGTTATTTGTACTATTTAATTTTTTGCTTGTCTTGCCATTTGTGTTTCTATTTACATAAATTAAATCAAATTGTAAAAAAGTGTTTTTTTCCAGCACTATTTAAGTGTATGCACAAAAAAGTGATACAAATAAAATGACATGATGGAAAAAAAAAACAAACACATTTTGTGTCTTTGTTAAATGCATCGATGACGCATCAACATCCCAAGTTAGTCCATGTTTTTCTGAAATGTTTCACTGTTTGTTCTTTCAGTCTGCTAAATTGTGTGTCACAGCAACAGGTGGGGGAGGGTTGCACTACTCGCTTACATGTTGTGTTATTCGAGGAAATTTAACCAGCAGAAACAGTCAGAGAGGGAATGTTCGTGGTTTTGTGGTGTTTCTCTCTCGTTGGGGTGAGTAGATGGGGATGGGCCCTGCAATCAGGACTCATCTGATTTCAGAAACAACAGAAATCACTTTTAATTGTCAAATTAGGAGCTGCAGCACTGAGACTGGGGGATTTCAGGTTTTGGCTTCGTTCAGCTTTACTTTCATACCAGAGGATTCAGCTTGTCACAGTAAGTTAAGCCTGGACCAGCGTCCGGATCCTGTGCATGCATGCCGTGTGTGCAAGATTGCACAACTTTGATCGACTGAAGGGAAGGAGAGCGGGATTTTTTTCATGGTGGCTCTGAAGAAAAAGTTAGGTAAACAATACCGTGGGGAGTTTTATTTAGATTTTCCACTCTGAGATCATTTACAGGAGGCAAGTTATTTACATGGAAATCTTCAGATGAGACAGAAAGTCAAGAAATGGTAAACATCAGAGTGGAGAATTTTTCTTGATCTCACTGCAGCAGAATAAAGAACTGAAAACTTTTGTAATTATTTTGATTTTTTAAAAAATGTTTTACTCTGTTTTATGATATTTTGCTGTTTTCTGTTGTACGTTTTCTGAACAGGTTGTTGTAGAAAATGAGAATCTGTTCGACAAACACCAACTTTAGATTTGTGGGGGAAAAAGAAAACCTTTTTCTTCACGCAATCATGTGTTTATGTGTTTTGTGCCACTTTGTGTTGGTACAATCACAATAAAATAAACTGATGATGAAATATGACAATATGTCTCATATTAGCACTGAATATACAGAGTGTTTCTATGAAGCAAGCAGACCAACTAAAATATATATATACATATTTCTGACATTTTTAATCCAAAAGAAAGGTAAATATATAATAGAGATGTCTAGGAAGATGATCTGATCTGACACAGACATAACAAAGTCTATATTGTGGGGAAAGATGCAACAAAGAGTGAGGAAGATATGTTTTCTGTGAGGAAAACGTATCAAAAGGACGAAGCTGGTCTCAAAATTCATCACATATTTTAGCATTGTGAGACGTTAGATCTTTCACAAATATTTATTTGAAGAACTGGGATTTTCATGAGACATTAATATTAGCATGTCGGTTTGATACCGAATGATGCATGAATGCAAATTCGTGCTTTACGGCTTTTGTTACCTTTTTGAAACTTTTTCTTTTTTAAACTCGCTTTCACGGGCCTGAAACCCATTGAGGTGGAAAACTGCTTTTGGTTTGGAGGTTGGTGTGAGGACTAAAATAGGAATTTGGTTTGTGAGGGTTTGAATTACACGACACAAGCAAAATTAACTCAAAACAGCCTCATAATAAAGATAGGGATAGAAACTCGTAAATGTTAGTGCGTGTGTGTGTGTGTGTGTGTGTGTGTGGTATTAACTCTCCATTGGTTATTGTTGATCTGAATCTTAAAGGAGAGAGGGTAAAAAGTTACCAATGCGTTTTTTGCAGTTTCACGAATGTAAAATCAGGTTTAGACAAGCTCCTGTTGCCCTGGCTTCAGTGACATAATCTGTCCTTTTACGTATTCATGATGTTTTTGTGTGTTCTGTCGTCTCTCTCTCCATACATGCAGTGCATTTCTTTCCATCATGACACACTCATGAACGTGTTGGGGGAATTATCAGTCTGGTGCCTTGACCAACACAGCTTCACACAGTCTTGAGGAGCCGCGATTTCCATTCAAATACGCCGTTCTTTTGTTTAAATTACTCCAGATGTCTCATCAATAAAACTCATCGGTTTGCGTTTTGTCCATCCGGTTGTGACTCAAAACACCAGGTGTTTGTGTTGTCATTTTAATCCGACAATTAGTCATATTCCCTTTATGACTAATTGTGTTTATGATTGTGCTGAACAAAAGAAAAGCGGCTGAATAACGTTGTGTGGGAGAGGTATTTCTCCGTGAGGATCTGACTCCTGGTGTCACAACCAATCATTCTTAGTCATGATTGGTGACGAATGAGTAGTGGGGCTAAAATAAGACGCTGAGGCGGAACTGATAGACGAGAGTTTCGTCCCTTCATCAAAAATAGTCAAAGACGTGACAGATTTTTTTGCAGGCCACAGGAAATGCACAGCTGCGAGCGCCGTTTGGTGAACTGGTGACCGCAGAAGACGTTCGCATCGTAGCGGCATGGATGTCAGTCAGTTCGTTGGGTTTCAGTTTCTTGTTTCAACACAGCGCGTTTACGTGTGTTCAATCACAACTGAGACGTTTTACACAATGAAGACGGTTCTGCCCCTCCCGGTGTCCACTGTTATGAAACAGCAACCGCAATGCAGTCTGGGACAAAAGGATTGAGGTGTTAAAATGGGATGTCCTTTCGTGACGCAGGATTTTATGACGTACTGATGGAAAACTGCAGTTAAAATAGTGATAACTGGAGAGAACTTTGCTAAATATTAATTATTTTTGTGCGCAACATGCCCAAACAGCACCCAGCGCCTTCTGGCAAACGTTCATATCACATCTTTTTCAAGTTGCAGCAGTTGCACTACGATCATAAGGATTGTGGTTTGACTTATGGTAAACTTTAAAATGTGTAGACGACAGGGCTGCTTTTGTTCACGGCATGACCCAGCTTGTGCAGATTAGCGCTCCGACTCCGTTGGCGACTTATCGGCAGAGCCAGGAGCCTCAGGGCTGGAGCAGACGTTCGTGAGTGGAGATCTTTGGATTCCCGGCATCGACCGACGTGCAGCAGACGATTAAAAGAACGCCTGACACAAACACGGGCCTTTGTGATGCATTCGTGGTGTGTTTCTAGGTCAGCATGTCAAGAGAGCAAAACGTGTTACGAAACAACAGGGTGTGCAAGAAAGGGCAAACAGAGGTCAATGTAACTGGGCTATGAAGGCGATGCAGTTGGTGGAAATAATCTGTGATTTTAATTGGAAACATATTCAAATACAAACTAAAACGAAGTAAAAAGTGTTCAAATCATCGATTCGGTTTTACATCAATATTTAAATGAAATATATACTGTACAAATTACAGTTTCACAATACAATTTAACTGACTTAATTATGGCATTAAATTTACTTCAGCAATCAGCTGAAGTAAATATAATGTCATATGATGTCTTGACCTAATTACAGAGCTTTTTTCTGGACTTATCTTCCTCTCCTCTGATCCATTGATCCCTTTTCATCCATGCAATTCTTCCTGTGCCGGTGTCCCAAGAGGACGGTTACTTAACCCCAAACCATCTACCCTATATAACAGCTGACTCCAGTGGGTATCACTACGAACCAACTCAGGAAAGAAGGATGAAGTCTCTCTGTGTCTACGTGCTACTGAGCTTTGCAGCCGCAGTCTACTGTGTGCCTGTCTCCAAAGTAGCAGTGGAAGATGAACATTTTGCAAAGGTACGTTTTGTTTTCTGTCCTGGACAATTCCTTAAGTTTTATTGACTTCACATTGGGTCGTGCCGTCTCCTTCAACAGGGTTACCTGAAGAGATTCTTCAACCTGACTGAGGAGAAACACCCGTCTCGGAAAGGAGAAAACCCAATGAGCAAGAAGCTGAGTCAGATGCAGAAATTCTTTGGTCTCCGGATAACGGGGACCCTGGATGACGACACCCTGGAGGTGATGAAGAAGCCCCGCTGTGGAGTCTCAGATGAAAACATTGCCCGATATTCGACTTTTGGAGACGGCGCCAAATGGAGCAAAAACACCATCACATACAGGTGGATGGTCCTGAAGAGGACCTGTGTAGTAAAATATGTCATACCCAGCCATGGTACCGATGTGGCTGACACTGTTGTTTTTTGTAAAAACAGGATTGAGAATTACACCCCCGACATGCCTGTGCCAGAGGTGGATGACTCCATTCGAAGAGCTCTAGAGGTTTGGGCCAAAGTCACTCCTCTGAGTTTTACGAAACTTACCAGTGGCACGGCCGACATCATGATCTCCTTTGGTAGCCAATGTGAGTGGAAGCAAATTGTCTTGTAGAGTCTCACGGGGAATAAGATTACATCCTTAGTGGCTCCATCAAAACGGAGAAACTGAAACAGCAAAGCATTTCTTTGCAGACTTTGCAGTGTACTACAAATATTCACAACAAATATTCAGTCACTTCGTTATCGAAACATTAAATATGTTTGAAAAGGTTGCGTCGAACAAGGTTTGTAATCTAATCAGACACTTTTTGCGAACAGCACACGGTGATTTCTACCCCTTTGACGGGCCTGCAGGAACCCTTGCCCACGCCTTTTCTCCTTCTCCTGACATCGGAGGAGACGCTCACTTTGACGAAGACGAGACCTTCACATTTCGTTCAAGCAATGGTAAGTCGGTCGTTTATGCATTATTTTGGGAAGGGACTTTGCTTTCTTTGTAGAAATTGGCCAAGATGGCTGTTTCATTATGTACTTTTCTGCTTTAGGCTTCGTCCTCTTCCTGGTTGCTGCCCATGAGTTCGGCCACTCTCTGGGCTTGTCCCACTCTGACGATAAATCTGCTCTCATGTACCCTCTGTATTCATACAAAGACCCCAACACCTTTGTTCTGCCCCAAGATGATGTCAGAGGCATCCAGTCACTTTATGGTTAGTGCTTAAACAATTACATCTCTGGGGAAAGTTCAAACCATTTTTTAGAAATTTGGGGAAGAAAAAAAGAAAAGATGCTGATTATACATAATTCCATGAACAAGAAATTATTGATTTAAATTTTTCACCTCTAGGTGCAAATCCTTCTGGAGGTACCTCAACAACTACAACTCAGGCTCCCACCATCCCTGATGTCTGCAACTCACCCATGGAGTTTGATGCTGTCACCACCTTGAAAGGAGAAATGTTTTTCTTCAAGGACAGGTATTCCACATCCATCCCCGATGGCAAAATGCTGACATCTAAATCAAAACTTTGAAGGGCATTGTTCCTTAGCGTTAGCACCTGATGCTTACGTTTGTGTCTGCTCTCAGCTACTTGTGGCACAGCAGCTCCCAGAGCAGCACGCCCCAAAAGAGTTTTATCTCCAGCTTCTGGCCCAACGCCCCAACAAGCGTCGATGCTGCTTACGAGAACCCACGGACCGGCAACGTCTTACTTTTCAAAGGTAATATTCCTCCCTCGTCATTCACCGGATCAGTCCTATTTCACATGTAGATGTCGTCATCCTTTGATGCCCCTGCTTTTTGTTTAAAGGTACTAAAGTATGGGCCTTCTCTGGAACCCAGCCGGTACAGGGCTACCCGAAGTCCTTCTCTGAATTCGGTCTGCCAAGTTTTTTGCAGAAAATCGACGCTGCTTTTTATGATACTCTGTCTGGAAAGACCTATATGTTCTGGGAGGGCTACTTCTACTTAATGTGAGTCAGACATGCATTGATCTCCTTTTACAACATGGAACATTTATTTGCCCTGGTTTTATGCATCTACACTTTTTGGGATTTTTTTTTTTGCTTCAGTTATGATGAAAGCAGAAAGGCTGTGGAATCATTATCCTGGGTGAGCCTGAGGTTTTCCGGAATGAACAACAAGGTGGCAGCAGCCACAGAGAAAGGAGGTGAATATAGCATTGGCATTAACGATTAAGGGAATATTATCTTTTCTCTAAATGCTAGTTTGTACAAATGCTCATTTGTCGAGTTTTTGTTTTCTGATACACCGGGCTAACTGCTGTAGTACTACAGGGGAATAAAATAGCCAGGTGTACCGACTTTAATGAGTTTCTGCTCATCAACTTGCAAATAAGCCTCCCATGATGAGCACAGCGCCCAATATTTAAGCTTTAAATTTTGCTCAGTTCACATTGCAGCGATTGTTTTCAGTGCAATCGTCTTCTTTTTGGAGCACAAAGTTTGATTTGTGATCATTTCCTGGGGAAAACCTAGAAGTGTGAACAGCTGACTCATCCTACCATGTCAGCAGTTTTTAGCATTTCAACTTTAATACTAAATATGGGCATACAAAACATCCATCCATGCAGCGATTGAATATACCTGCTTATCCGTTGGGGGGGGGGAGGCAGTTTGATGAATTAGGTCTTATTTCCAGGCATCAAAGAATCTAACCTTTAGTCTCTGTTTTTCAGGTTATGTTCACATCTACAGTGGCCTCTACATGTACATGTATGACCTCAGGAGCGGGACGTTGCTGCGTAAGCAGAAGAACACCGACCTGCTTGGCTGTAATTAGCTTAAGGCGCTTTACTTTTGGCATTACGTAGCTTTTCATCTTATCTAAGAATGTACTTCATGCAGAGGTGGTGGAATAAAATGTAGGCATATGAATTAAAAATAATAACCAAAAAATGATGATAATAATAATAATAATAATAATAATAATAATAATAATAATAATAATAATAGTAATAATAATACAAAATATCATCACTTAGTCGGAGCTGTAATCGTTATTTGTCCAATGAATGTGCGAATAAAGAATCATCATTCGATATTTTATGGTCATCTTTTCTTTTCACAAGAACATTCCTACATTTTTATTTAGAACGGAAGAATGAAAGTGAAATATATCCTTTTTTTCTGCCACTGCTTTGCGTTGGTATTTCACAGAAATTTCCAATAAAACACACACAGGATTAGGACTGTGACTCGGTTCAAGATGAAGAAATCTGTTTCATGCACATACTGCACATCGTCATGTTCTCCGATGTGCAGCTGGTAAATGACGAAATGTCGGAAGTATAAGCTGCGATGCCTTCCAAAGAGTTCAGTGCCAGTTGGAACAGTTGGAAGTAAATATCAAATGATATTAACCTTTCATTTTATAGATAAAACAACGGCGTTAGCGGAAAGGTTGCTTCATATTTTTTGGTCTCACAGCTCCCTCTGTACTTCACTCCAAAGCATTTCTCTTTCCCTACATGAAACAAAGGTGGGTTTTTTTTTAAACTTAAAAAAAAAGTGAAAGTTGCTGCTCAAAAAAAAGGAAATACCATACTCTTAAATTACTGCTGTTTTCTAAACAAGCCAATCCTGAAAATTCGAAAAGCACCCAGACTCATGGGAAAAAAAAAAATTTTAAACGACAAGGTGCTGTTATCTTTCTACACTCACAAAAATGTTTCATGGCCTGCCCACTGCCTTCTCGCAGAGCTTGAACCTAAACATAAACTAACAAAGTAACTAAAGTCTATTTTGAACTCATGTTACTCAAGAATCAAGTGTGCTTTTTGTTGTTCGCCAAAACATATTGCACACAATATGCACACTTATTAGGAAAAAACGGATATGTTACTAATTTTCCAAGCAAAATCAGTTCTCAGTAATAAAAGGCCAGTTTCTTGGTATGCAGCAGTCTTGATCTTGACCTCTGCCTCAAGAAATTCAGACAAGTTGGTCTCTTTAGCCATTTTGATGTAATCTCCCACCTTTTTACTGCAAAGTCTGTACAACAGCACTTTGTTCCAATCATTCCCATCGAATTCTGTTCGTATTCGGACCACTTTGAAGGAAAATCACTGCCTCAAGGTGACAGTAGGAAGCATCACGGACAAATAAGACCACGCTCACACAACACTCCCAGAGGTAATAATGTACATTCTAAAAATTCACATTGCAGTGTTTTCAGTGCAAAATGTGTCTGTCTTCTTTTTGAGTACAAAGTTTGACTTGCGATCATTTCCTGAGGAAAACCTAGAAGTGTGATTTGTCTTTAAATTGAATCAAATCGGTCACTCTCAAGCAAAAATGTGTATGTTTGTATGTAAAAGGTGCTTCACTGTAGCGTCAATGTACGGTCGAAACTATAACAGGGTATTTGTTTGCATGTGAATCAGTGTGAGAAATTACACTTTACTTGTGAAAAAATCTGAATCCTCCCAGTAAACAGTTAACTGTTAATCAAAACAGGCCTGTTCAAACACCTGCAAGAATGTCTTATTGCCCAGTCATGCAACTTGTCCTGCCTCCCACTTCCACTGGAGCTCTTCATGTGAAGAAGACCTGAAAGGTTCTTCTTTGCCTTTGCGTTGGAGGGAAAGTGCAATGGATTCGGTGAACGCTGTGATGATGCTGGCGTGTATGGCGGCCTGCGGAGCCGTGCCCACCTCTTCACTCAATCAAGAAAATCTCTCCAAAGCCCAGGTAACAAACATAAGCTGCTTTACGCCTCGTTGGCTCATGTCAAATCTGATCAAGTTGCCAACTTGAAAGCCTGTGAAAGATATTTTCTATTATTAAGTGTATTTAAGCCTGTTTAAGAACAAAGCATGTACTCAAAGACACCTTTGAATATAGATTTTTTTTTTTTTCAATGGAGCACCATTAATGTAGGTGTGTGTGTGTGTATTAGGAAAGGGTGCCTAATCAGTATGGTGCATCTGCAGCTGTTAAATACAGAAAATGCCGAATAGAAATTATTTTTCTGCTATTGCTCTGGCGCCCACTCAAGCGCGGCGCCCCTATGTGTTACATATGTCGCATACCCACAACTGAGATAACCTTAGTAAATATGTGAATGTTTGTTTAATCTAAGATCATCTCCAAGGCATGCCAGGCTTTTTTTATCTGACTGCCCTTCTGGAAACTTCTCCTGTTTCCCAGAACTACCTGTCTCAGTTTTTCTCCGAAGTCGGGGTCGTTTCTCCCTCCTCTGTCGTGCGGAGCTCTCTGGACTCTTTTAATGACACATTAAGGAAAATGCAGGAATTCTTTGGTCTGGAAGTGACAGGGCAGTTGGACTCCAACACGCTGGAAGTGATGGCTCGCCCCCGCTGTGGTTTCAACGACATGGCCAGATACGGCCACTTTGATGGCCGACCAAAGTGGAACAAAGCTGTGGTCACATACAGGTACGACAATCAGAATCTCTGCATGAGGGTCATCCAGACGTAAAACTTGTGGACGCGTTGCTCTGTTATCCTAAAACAGAATTACCGACTACACACCAGATATGAGTCAAAGCGAAGTTGATTCCACCATAGCCAAAGCCTTCAAACTCTACAGTGATATTATTCCTCTGGATTTCCAGCAGTCTGACAATGAAACAGCTGACATCTTGATTAAGTTCAAATCTGGAGGTGACCATGTTCCACACGTTTGTCTTTTTAATGTGCCTGTTTGGGTGTTGATCCACATCTCGTTTGAAAAGCAGACCATGGGGACTTTGCTCCATTTGACGGTCAGAATGGTGTACTGGCACATGCGTTTTCTCCTGGAGAAGGCAATGGAGGAGATACCCACTTTGATGAGGATGAAAACTGGACTCTAACTTCAGAAGGTAAAGACTGAATAAATTTAGCTTCTTGTTAGAAAATTGTGAAGAGATTCACTTTTACCAAAACATTATAAGACAAGATCCAGAAGTCCATCCATCCATCCATCTCGGGCTTATTAGAGATCAAGTCATGTAGCGTCTTGGAAGGGGCTCAAGATCTTCCAATCCCCAGTTACGTCTTTCAGCTCATCTGGGAGACACTCCAATGAAATCCAGAGCCATTCATTAGATATAATCTATACAAATTTGGTCTGAATCAACTTTTTCTCCTAGATGTTTGCTAAAAACCTCTATGATGAAGACGTACCTTAGCCAAAAGCCACGAGGCCAAACACGGAGCCTTTTTATGAGCATTTAACTCTTTAGTACATGAAAATACTGAATGGTGAGTGAAAGACACCATGGTACGGAAGAAGCAAGGTGAAGAGGTGAATTGAACTGGAGACTCTGCATTTTTCCCAATTTCAACTAACCAATGAAACCATGGTAGCAGCAGGAGGAACTTACCTAAAATGAATTACTATCCAACTTATGAAAGGTTAGGCAAATGAGAGGAGGACAATGAGACGAAACAACGAGGGGCTTACCTCAAGAGAGAATGGGGTTGTGTCATACAGTTAGGCCTTTGTAGGGCACTTAATTCCCAAAACAGAAATTGCTGTAGCACAAATTGTACATTACAGATGGCAATAAGTTCGTATCATGCCACATTCCCAAATCAGTCGCTTTGCATGCCGTCTTGTCGGCCTTGGTGGTTCCAATCATCAGAAAACAAATCTGAAGAGACTCGATTCCTGACATCGAGCTATCGGTTCAGGGTCTTACTGGTATATTTTTGTTTTTCATTTACTCCCAGGAAGACTTCCTACAGTTTTTCATGTATCAAAAAAAGGCTTGTTTTTCCATTTCCACTAATAAACAACCACAGTTTAAGAGGCTGAGGCACAATGCACGTCAAGAACCGAGGACCCCCAAAATTTAGCAACAAAAACGCTAAAAACAATTATTTCACTTTGAGGCCAGATAAATCTATCCCTCATGCAAGATCAATATTTTGAGATTTGATTGTGGTTCTCTTTTAATTTGGTCTTGCATTTGATTGTGGTTCTCTTTTAATGCTGTCTTGCACCCACGTTGGCCTTAATGGTGTGTTTTTACAGGAGCCAACCTGTTTTTAGTTGCTGCACATGAGTTTGGCCATGCCCTAGGCCTGGTTCACTCTCAGGATGAGACAGCCCTGATGTTCCCCACCTACAAATATGTGAACACAGACGGATACACGTTGCCAGATGACGACAAGGAAGGTGTTCAGGCTCTCTACGGTAAGAACTAATCGACTGCAGACACTCAGGAACATTGAATTGAATTCTCCTGATAACCTGCTCTTCCAATGTTCGTCTCGGAAAGGAGTCCGATCAGATATTCTCCCAAAACCGCAGCCTGAGCCAACATCAGAACCTGCTCCGGACAGGTGCAACGGGAACCTGGTGTTTGATGCAGTGACCACAATAGGAGCGAAGCTTTTCTTTTTTAAAGACGGGTGAGGCTTTTCCTACAATCATTTAACTAAGTAACCTAAATGCTATAATGATGAAGAAACAACAACAAAATTGAGCATATTGCCACAAAGTTTTGGGTTTTTGGTATCTTTTCCCACTAAATTGTAACTTTGTCGTAATTTTTCATTAGATTTTTTTTTTTGTCTTACTGCTTTTTTCAGATATTTTTGGAGAAAGGGCAGCCGCTGGGAGGGCATCACCAGGCATAAAATTCAGTCTGTCTGGCCTGGGATCCGCAAAGTTGACGCAGCTTATGAGAACAAGAACAGGAACACTGTCATTTTCTTTGAAGGTATAAACTACCTGTAAATAAAAAATGTAATGTTGAGGAATTAATAAATAGACAAATAAATAAGGTATGGTAGTCTAACACAATCCATAACCTCGCCTTCTTGTCTCAGGGAATCAGTATTGGCAGTTTCGAGGTAAAACCGTCCTGCCTGGTTATCCCAAACGTCTCACTGACTTTGGCTTCCCTTCATCGGTCAACAAGGTGGACGCTGCTGTTCATGTGTCCTCTATAAGAAGGACTCTTCTCTTTGTAAACAACAAATACTGGAGGTGAAGGATGCAACAAACAAGGCCCAAAATTAGATCCAGAAAATCCTTTCATTTAAAAGAATGTTCTCCGCACAGCTACAACGAAGGGAGGCGCAAAATGGACCGTGGCTACCCCAAATCCATCCACAGTCATCTGCCTGGAATTGGTCACAGAGTGGATGCTGCTTTTGCGAACAGAGGTAAGTAGTGCTCGGTTAAAGGTCAGTCGCTCTGGCAAAATCATGCTGTGGCTCAACACAATGCCTAATGATGCGTCTGACCCTTCGTAGGTCATCTGTACTTTTCCTCCGGCTCAAGACAAACAGAGTACCACTACCAACGAAGAAGAGCGCTTAACACTCTGATGAACCACTTATGGCTGGGTTGTTGAGCGCCTGTTCTGTATTTCACTCAGGATTTTAAAGATTCAGACACATGGCAAAAACTGATTATGTTTCCGCTCACTAGGAAATCGCATTTTCTTTGGTTTGCTTGGAGAGAAGACGAGAAAAAAATGTCTGCATAGAACAGAGCTACAAGTGGCTTTTTGTAGCTTCAATATTGGGTCTCAATAACTTTGGCTATAAAGAACCAGTTGATGTTTTTAAATGTAAAAACAATAAAAGATGCAGTTTTTAAAAATATGTTTGTTTTTTCATGTAATAATTCCAATTCATCTCCATGACAGATAATTGTCATTTATAGGCTAACAAATAAAAAAAATTTTTTTACATAATTTTCCACAAATACCTACAACCGAAGGGAGAACATGTGTATATTGTCTTTGTTTTTATTTTAACTTTAGAACATAAAATCAGAAATAAAATGATTGGTGTTAAAAATGACAGGTGTTGTAGAAATAGAAAATTAGAGGTTCAATCAATCAATCAAATTTTATTTGTACAGTATATTTCAGCAGCAAGGCACTTCAAAGAGCTTTACATCATAACAAACACAAAAACACAAAGTCATGCAACATAGAGTCAACAATGAGTCAAAACATGACATTAAGTCAAGTGCCATTGTTAAATTTGTAATTGATTACGTTTCAAACACAACTCTAAACAGGGGAGGTTTAGTCGAGATTTAAAGGGAGTCAGTGTTTCAGCAGTTTTACAGTTTTCTGGAAGTTTGTTCCAGATTTGTGGAGCGTAGAAGCTGAATGCTGCTTCTATTTTTTTTGTATTTTTTGGAAAGGGTCGTCCAACATTTACGGCTCTAAAAGAGCTTTAGTTAGTTGGAGTAAGGGAAAAAAATTACTCTTTGGATTACGAAAGTTGTAAACCTCTGGAGCAGAAAAACACCACACAGGTGCCCACATGTCAATTGCAGAATAAGGTCTTCTTGACAAAAACAAAACAAAGCAAAACAAAAAACACACAATACGTCTGACAACATCTAATAAAAAATTTCCTCATTAAAAATTATTGGGTGGAAAAAGCCAGCAGAGCTGACGAATTGAGCTTGCTGCTTCTCATCAAAAGCTTCCCAAACAGTCCAGATACCCCTGAAAACCAAAATAAAATATAAGCAATTATAGTGTTTATGTTTCAGTAAAATGGAGCACTTATTTCTTATCTTGTCTCTTTTTTATTTCCTTTCATTCGTTTGTCTCCTTAGTGCCTTAGTGCTATAGAGTAAAAACATATAGCTGAATAGCAACAGTGTGACTCTGAATGCCGAGAAACAACATACTGTGACTAAACTACAACAACCATAATGCCAAGCGACTGATGACGTCTTAGAAACACGCCTCTCTCATTGGTTGGTGCTCCTCTCTCATTGGTTGGTGCTCTCTTCACCTCTTGCAATTCTCTGCCGAGCTGAAGGTGAAGCTCTCCTACTGTGTTTTTGTCTTTGAGGCTACAATGTCCTCCGGCAGACTGTTAACCGCGCAGGCTCGGACGTGTAAGCGCCTGGTAAGTCACAGCGTGAGAGTTTCTCGCATATTGACCAAAAAAAAAAAAAAGGTCCTTTTAGCATCTCTATGGCAACGGAAGGCCGTAAAACTAGGAGCAGCACAGCTGCTCCTAGTTATGGAGCTAAGTGTTGACTGAGAAGCGTCCTTGGCAAAACTTTTAGCAGTCTGACAGCTGCAGAGAGCGTCATTATGTTGTGAGTGAATCATAGCACTCATAAAAACAACAAATAACCCATATACAGTTAATAAGTCGACTGCCACTGGCCACTTAGTTAGCATGAAACTTAGCATTACTTTGCAATGGGGCTGCAGAGCTGTTTTTCCTTGTATGTAGTTTCTGCTGCTAGCTTAGTGGCATTTTATCCAAAGCTGCAGCATTGCTTCTCCTCATAAGTTTTGCCCTCAAAACTATTGCCCTACTGAATCACTGTAGGGCAATAGTTTTGCCCTATAAAGTTGGAACGCCATTCTAAGGCTCCGATGTGGCTCTTGGCAAAGGGATATTTCATAGCATTGAGTAAATCTGGATCACCTTTTACCCACTGTGGCCCCAGATTACAGATCATAAATGGTCCAAATTCGGCAGCAAATGTGATTTAAATTGTGCTAAAGGATTGTAGTGATAAATGCTAAGTGCCCGGTTTCCCGCGGTTTATCAATTGAAAAATAAAGTCGTAAATTGATATTAAAATGTTTACGTGTCATAAATTGGATGTAATTGTTGTAATTCGTCTCAAGTATTAAAATAACTGTTGACATTTATTGTTTTTGTCATCGTAACGTCACGCGACCCCGACAGCGGAACCAATAACAGCGATGTTGTTGCGGGCCGGACTCTCAGAGCAGACGCACATCGTCCTCGCAGCAGGAGAAGCGATTGTTTACATCCCGGCTCCAGATGGGAAAGTGTAAATTCAACGAAAATTGGCTGTTGAACCAAACCTTTTCAACGTGGCTGCGACCGGTACCGGCGAACATATACGTGGCGCGTTGCATTCTGTGCAACAAATTTTTCAAACTCGGAACGATGGGAATCAAGGCGGTAGAGTCCCACATGCGAAGCATGAGACACAAAAGGGCCAAATCAGGCTGCCAACAAACAAAAGGGTTTCCCCAGTTCTCTCCAGCTCCGACGTCAACAACAGAGACAGCGGCGCCACATTTCCGGACGTTGTTCGGCGTCACGCCCGCGCTGAAAACAGAGGTATTGTGGGGAAAACCCCAGCCATAAACGTAAAGCGTCAGTCTGTTTGTATCAGTCCCATACATTAAAGCGCGCACCCTGTGCGGTCTGTTGTCCTCGACTCGGTTGTCCTGGGTTCGATTCCCGGCGTCGGCCCGTTCGCTGCGCGTCTTCACCTTCTGTTTGTTTACTGCTCAATAAAGGCGATTTGAGTCTGAAAAAGCTTGTTGCGGATCTAAAGACATACACACTTGTTTTTATGTCCGAGAGCCTCAATAAGTCCAACAACACAAAGTATTTGCTTTTTTTTTTTTTAATCACTTCTTTCGTTTATTTTATTTTATTTTTTTTGTATCATAAGATGAGATTTCTGTCAAAGTCAGACTTTAGTGCAGCCAAACCAGCTATGAATGCATTTTATTTAGCCTGACCAAATAGACTGTTTATTTTCAGACAGTGACCTACCTCTTGTTACAGCTAAGAACAAACTGAATTTTCCTTCATCTTTTTAACCCCGCAAAGGTGTCTAAAAAGAATTTGCAAACTGGATGTTTTTTTTTTAATTATTATTATTAAAGCTCCTTTTTTGAATTTAGCTCAACATCACTTTTCTAAAAAAAATTGTTACTTTGCTTTTAAGTAAAAAGAAAAAAAAATGCATTATGAGTAAATTTTTTTGCAGTAATTATTTTGTGATTTCATATTTTAAAATGTTTTTTCCCCATCACTATTATCTGACAAACAGTTCGTGTGTGTCCAAAGTCACCTTAGTTCACCTGAGTAAAGCCTCAGAGCAGCCATCTTTTTGTTTGTAACCTCACTTTTACAAAATAAGTCTTCAAATGCATCCTTGCAAGTTCTGCATTTTTCATAAATTGTTTGATTTGTCATATTTTCTACGGTCTTGTCATCGTAGGCTCACAATTACTGTGCCAGAACGTACACGTCACGGCCTTCGCTCAATGTAAGTACCCCTATAAGCATCGTAAGCACGCTGTGTTTGGATCACACTTTTAACATAAAACTGTCAATTTTATGTAAAAAAAAAACAAAACAAAAAAATTGCATGCTTACAGGAAGTGGTCATCGTCAGCGCGGTGCGGACTCCGATGGGCTCCTTCAAAGGCAGCCTGGCAGCAGTTCCAGCCACCAAACTGGGCTCTGTTGCTATTAAAGGAGCCATAGAGAAAGCAGGTGTGTCCACACAGTTGGTTCCGTCTAAAGCCTGATTTGACATGTGTTTGTGAGAGGTTTGCTAAAAATCTTCGTAAACGAACAGGGATCATTACTATGACGAAAACCCAACATTGTCAGAGTTTCTTTTTTTGTTACCTGACCAAACTTATGGATTATAAACATTTGCTTGTTCATTTGAAGTCAGGTGACTACAAGCGGCATTAGCATTTTGTGCGTTGTTTTAAACACCTTGTTTTACTGTAACCTCTGTCTCCCTTTGCTTTTAATCTAAACGGCAAGCAATAAAGAACACTGTTTTTAAATTAGTGTTCCTCAACAAAAAGCAGAACCGATTAAAATCTAGAAGCTTCACAATAACAGGAGAATGAAAGTTTGCGCCAAAATTCGGTGCCTGTCTTTTGTTTTTATTTTAAAGTGAAACAGATTGCTCAATTGAAACAAGATGATGAGTTGACTGTGTTTCCTTAGGAATTTCTCCTGAAGAGGTGAAGGAAGTTTTCATGGGCAACGTGCTTCAGGCGGCGGAGGGTCAGGCTCCCACACGACAGGCCCTGCTGGGGGCAGGTAAGGTCACGTTGCTGCTTTTCTTATGAAACGAAGAACAAAATCTCAAATGAAGGAGGAAAAAAACTTCCGTCATTTTTGAAAACAGTCCAATTTAGATGTTGAAATTTTGCCGTTACTCTGCAGTATTTATTTTTTGTCAAATTTTGTATAGCTTCTATTTTTATCTTTGCGATACATCCCGATAAGTTAGATTACAGTAAATATAGCTTTTCATGTTGCTCAATGTTTTTGTTTTTTAACCAAAACTTGCGCAGTAAAAAAAAAAAAAAGAAAAGTACTTGCCTCTGACTTACACAGCCCCAGTGTAGTTAAATGATAAATAAGGTAGATATTTATATATAAAAAAAAAAATTCATATTCCAAATCTGTTTATTCACTTTTCTTTTTTTTTATGTATTTTTGAAGTATCGGATCGGGTACAGATGTCGACGACATTCAAAATCAAAGGACACACCACTAGTTGAGTTCATTAAACTGATGGAATTGAAAATCTTTTCATGTTTTTGTTCCAGGTTTAACAATCGGGACACCAGCAACAACCATCAACAAAGTGTGTGCTTCTGGGATGAAGTCCATCATGTTGGCGGCACAGAGTCTAATGTGTGGACATCAGGTAATACAAATGAGGCTAAAAGCAACAAAGTCCATTTTTACCAGGTTTTCTTTTTATTTTGTTTGTTTTCCTTTGAGCTTCAGCTTCACTATTTGATGTTCTGCAGCAAGATTGTAACTCCTTTGCAGAGTTTCAGAATAAAAACTTGTGTGTGTGTGTGTGTGTGTGTGTGTGTGTGTGTGTGTGTGTGTGTGTGTGTGCAGGATGTGATGGTGGCAGGAGGCATGGAGAGCATGTCCAACGTGCCGTATGTCATGGCCAGAGAGGCGCCGCCCTACGGAGGCGTCAGGATGGAGGACCTCATTGTCAAGGACGGCCTCACGGACGTCTACAACAAGTTCCACATGGTAACTGTTGGAGCAAAATCGTCTCAGTGTGTGGTTTTTTACAGCACCACAACACTGCCGTGTGCAACTTCCACAGGGCAACTGTGCAGAGAACACGGCGAAGCAGTGCAAGATCAGCAGAGAGGAGCAGGACGCCTACGCCATCAGCTCCTACAGCCGCAGCAAAGTGGCGTACGAGTCCGGCGTGCTGGCCAAGGAGATCGTCCCAGTCAGCATTCCACAGAGAGGTGCGGGAGCGCCCAGAGAGCGCCGCTCTCGGCAGGACGTGGCGGTCAAGTTCCACTGGGCTGACGTTTCTGTGGTTCTGCAGGGAAACCAGACGTGGTGGTGTCCGAGGACGAGGAGTGGAGGAAGGTGGACTTCAGCAAAGTGCCCAAACTGAAGGCAGTGTTCCAGAAAGAGAACGGTGAAGATCATAACAGTCATGTGTATAGGCAGAACAGGCCTGATTTTGGCTGACTGGTTAATATTCAGAGTGCTGATCAGTCATTCATTTAAAGCTGAAGTACGTAACTTTTATTAAAAAAATATTTTTCACATATTTGTTGATACTGTCACAGTTCTTACAGTTTGGTATGAGACAGGTAATCTGTGGGAAAAAATCAAGCTCCACTGCCTTCTCCCAGTGCTACATAGAAACAACCAATCAGAGTCAGGAGCTGGGTGTTTGCGCTGCCAGTCATGTATGTGTACGTGCCGCTCCAATACAGCTTCTCTCTATCAGCAGAGTCTGTTTAGCATGGCTTCCTGTTACAGGAAATGGGTTTTCCTTTAACAGTAAGTTGTTTTTCTTTAATAAACTTATTTAGCAGTGCGTTCACAAAGTTGACTGGCAGCGCTAAGTCCCTCCTCCTGGATCTGATTGGTTGTTGACTGGGATCAGTGCATCCCTTCAGACGGCAATAGCGGCACAGGGAGTAGCTCAGTTTTTCCACAGATTATTTTTCTCATACTGTCACAACATAAGGATCATTTTAACAAATAAGGAAAAAAAAACATCTTTTTAGAAAAGTTACATACTGAAGCTTTAATAAGTTCTGCTTCTTTTCAGGCACGGTGACAGCAGCTAACGCCAGCACGCTGAACGACGGAGCAGCCGCTCTCGTTCTGATGACGGCAGACGCCGCAAAGAGACTCAACGTTACGCCGCTGGCCAGGATCGTCTGTAGGTGCCAAACACAGAAAACGCAGCAAGTTGAAGGGATTATCTATCGAACTCGCAGCACCGATGAGCCACGATTTATTCTCCCTTCTTCATAGCTTTTGCTGATGCAGCAGTCGCACCCATCGACTTCCCCATCGCTCCGGCGTACGCTGTGCCAAAGGTGGAGTTAGCTGATCTCATTTTCTAGTGTTAGTGAATACTTTTGTCTTTCTTCATAATCAGAAGTTTAGACGCACCATAGTGACGGTTCAGAAGGTCTTGATGCTCAATTTCAGCATTTTGCTAAAATCCTATTTTTTTGTGTGAGCATTCATTCTAGTATTTAAGCGCGATCATTCTGTTTGAACGGTTTACAACCTGAGAAGAACGTAACCAGCACACTGTTTATGGTAGTGATAATGGACGCCGCCATCTGTGGTCTGATTTTTAAAGTTATTGAGCAACAGGAACCAACAGCATCGTCACAAGATCATAACAAGATGAATTAAGCCAAGAAGATGATTTGATTTATTTCAAACATGCTTTTAAAAATAAGAAAGCATTTGATTTTATTGGTTGATGACTTGGATCAAATATAACTGTTTGCATTTGAGATTAAATTTGTTCAAACAATCGGATAGAGAACGTATCAGTTTAAGTACTTCTATACGTAAACTGGATGTTTGTGTATTCACTAGACAAACTTGATTGCAAAACAGAACATGATTTGTGAGATTCTAAATTCAACTGAGAGAAAAGTCGTGATGCAACTTTATACAGGAAACGTACACCTGTGGTTGCAGGTTCTGGACGCAGCTGGCCTGAAGAAGGAGGACATCGCCATGTGGGAGATCAACGAAGCCTTCAGCGTGGTCGTGCTGGCCAACATCAAAATGCTCGGCATCGACCCGGAAAAAGTCAACGTCAACGGAGGAGCTGTGTCTTTGGGACACCCGATCGGGTAAGAGGTCAAACAGGAAAGTGCAGCGGTGGGGACGGTGACCCAGAATGTGAACAAGACGGTAAACCAGCTTCTGGTTCCACAGAACACCAACCTTATGATCTGTTCACCTTCTGTTGATGTTTATATTGTAAAGGAAGAGAAACTGATTACTGTCATTTTCCAGAAATAATTCTCAATTGACAGCTAAATCATCCTGGTAGTTTTATATTCCATCCACAGTTTCCAGAATGGAATGAATAGAACATTTTTTATTGTATCTGTTTTGGGGGTTTTTATACCAACTTAATTGTCATGTTTTTATGTCACCACAAGATGGCAGTATTGTACCAACTCATCAGCCTACAGTTCTGCTTTTCATTCAAAATATGATGACAGCTTCTGCTAACCTTCCAAACTTGCTGATGAAAGGAGGAACTTTTTGTTAATCAAACCTTTTAAGACTGAAGAAAACGTCTTCCTTTTGCATTTACCTGAATTTTTCAGAATGTCTGGGGCGAGGATCGTGGGTCACATGGTGCACAACCTGAAGTCTGGCCAGTTCGGACTCGCTGGGATCTGCAACGGAGGAGGCGGCGCCTCTTCCATCCTCATCCAGAAGTTGTAGGGGAGAAAAAGCTGAACGAAGCCGGCTGTGTTTCCTGCTTTTACATCGTGTGGTAGCCGGTTGCTCCAAACGGTTAGGACATCAATGTGACTGTAAAGAGTATATTTGTTACAACTTTAGTTCCAGGGGCCTTAATCAAACAAAACGTAACACTCAATGCTGATATCGGCATGACTCCAACGTACCAAACACTCCCTTGTTTGATGGAATGTCTTGTCAAAATCACGGATTGATATTTAAGCTGTGAAAGGATGTGATTAAATAGTTTTCCAAAGTGTTGTGTGGTTATTGACTGAGTGCTGGTTTGACCTCCAAGAACAAACTTAAAGGTACTCATGATGTAATTCATAAGTCTGCCGCTAGAGGCTGCAGTTGAGTTTTTTTTTTTTTTTTAATACAAGCTCAAATATGTAAGTATAAACTGTTGTACCAACCTGATTTCATTATGTAAGTAACTGGCCTCCCTGTGAGAGTATTGAGGTGAATTGTTTGAGAGCTGGGTCCATTTGTGATGTATGGAGTCAGTAACAAAAACAAAGAATAAAGCCTAGAACAGAAATAACAAGCGACCTAAAAATGAGTCTAAAGTGTAATATTTCCCCTTGAAATGTAGTGGAATGAGAATCACAAGTTGCCTGAAAAATAAATAGCCAAATTAAAGATGCTCAAAAATGTAGTTAATAAGTATGTTATTAACTAAATGTTAATACTACTACTTATTAACATTAAGCTAATCATTTTAGCTTAATGTTAACATTTATATGCAGCTTATTTACAAGAAACCATTTCACACAGAGCAATAAGCCAAGTTACAGGCTTCAGAGACAGAAGCCTACATTTTAGGAGACATTTCTTATGATGGGTGTGTTCTGCTGCAAGAGGCAAAACAATTTAGCCCCAAATTAAATATTTATTTTGCGAAAAAAATAGTTATTTTCCAAACTGAACATTTAGTTTCCAAACTGAATATCTGGCTTGGTAGGAAGCTAAATATTTAGCTAATATGCAAATAGCCTGTCCATGAACGGAAGTGGAGTGTCAAAATAAGAGCTGGGTCTAGCGGAGTTCTATTAAATTCTGCTGCTGGCGGAAATGATTCGCTTTCGTCGTCGCGCAGGTGAAGTTTCTTTTTAATATGTATGTAATCGATTCTTTTTCTCTTGACATGTCCAACGTGTTAGTTGAAAACATAGGGCGTGCCGTTTTAGTGGCTATCCAGACGTTTACTCGTGTTTCTATAGCAACAGTTTTCTGTATCGGCGTCCACCATTACAACCAAGCCAGAATACTTCCGGTTCATGGCAGATCCCCCATTTTTAGCTGCTAAGGAGCTTCTAGCAACGTTTTCAGAACAAAGTTTTTGCGACTCATTTTCACATACAAAATTTTGTTTTACGAATGAGTAAACGGGAAGTCTTAAGCTTCGACTGCTGCTCTAAAGCAATTTATGAGTAAATGAACAAGAACCGGAAGTGTTCCGGCTTGAGCGTCTCTTGATTCAAATGTCCCTGGAAAACAACGTTACAATGTTTCTCAAACTTTTTTGAGGAACCAAAAACGTTATTAGGATCATTTATCCCATAAATTTGTTAAATTTATCCCATTTAACAAAATACTCTCAGACGTTCCTTGAAATTGCCCCCACAACAACACAACATCTAAACCTGAGATGAAAATATGAGTGTCTTAGCAAATGAGACGGCTGGTAAACTCTTGTAAATGTGACTGGCCACGATAAAACCAAGGACAAGCTTTTCAATTACGTCAAACTCTGTACTTACTCTGTAAGTAGAGAGTAAACGTCTGTGTAGCCGTTGTTACGTCGATTTCCCCCTGCGTCTTTTCGCCGCACGTTAGGCATGCCGACTCGAGAGGAGTAGAATCGACGATTACAAAGAAAATATCACTTGAACAACGATTCAGTACCGCGAGCTGCGGAGTTTATACAGAGGTCCTCAAAACCCAGCTTTTACTTTGGTAATCCACTTTCGCTAATTTGCCGCAAAGCAAATGAGCAGCTAATTTGCACATTAGCTAAATATTTAGCTTGGAACTAAATGTATAGTTCTGAAAATAAATATTTTCCAGACTAGTCTGTGCTAAATTGTTAGCTCAGACTTAAACATGTAGTTTTGGGCACTAATATTTAGTTTCCTAACAAAGCAGTTCATCTGAAAGCTAAATAGTTTGGAACTGACATTTAGAAACGTAACATGGTGAAAATGGAGTTTTTAAAAAGAAACCCATTTTTTTTTCTCTGACAAGCTAAATTAACCAAAAACATTGCTATAATTGTATAGTATTTGCTTTTACCGGATAACTTTGAAAACAGCGCCCTACAATCCTATACCTGACTTAAGACATGAAAAGTTTCACCTGATTTTATGTCAGACAGCAAGAAAAAAAAAAAAAGGGTATTTTTCAGTGATGCTGTGTAATACAAGGTTCCTTCTTTCATTTGCATTTTAATTTGAATATTTTTCTGCTTCCACACTAGAAAAGTTGTGTGCAGGGAAGTACACCTTCTGTGTTTGTCTGTCTGTGCTGATCCTCCTGACAGTGGCCTCCATCTTGCTCTGGTATTATTGTACGTTCACTTAAGAGAGCTTTGTAGCGTGACTTTGTTTTTGAACTTAAGTGTGATTCTGCATGTGTCCTTTCACTTCTGTTTTTGTCAGTTGTTGTTGTTTCTATGTGTGTCTTTGCAGTATATTACAAGTGTCCATTTGGGAAGTCATGTGGACCGGGTGGGAAGTGTCTGAGCACCACCCAGTGGTGTGATGGTGTACAGGATTGTTGGAACGGAGCAGATGAGTCCCAATGCTGTAAGATATTGAGATGGAAATCCTAAATGCTCCTCACTAACATACACACTGATGCGCCATTGTTGTCCCTGAGCACGGTTGTTTGTTTTGCACAGTTCGCCTGAAAGGGATTGATTTCCTGCTGCAAAGTTATTTAGCAGAAGACAACGTCTGGTTGCCTGTGTGTGCTGAGAACTGGGATGACAACTACGGGAGTACTGTGTGTGTGCAGATGGGCTACGACAGGTGCTAATACTTTATTTCCGTAACTACTGAATTTTAAACTGTAATGGTACGCAAAGTATTTGCATTCATTCACATGGTTTTCACAATGTTACACAGCAAACTCTGAAATGTGTGACCTACATTTATGCCCAATACTCAATACTTTGTAGAGTATTGAGTCACGGACTGGCAACTGCATTCACAGCTGCCAGTCTTTTGGAGTATAACTTTACCAACTGTTCACATCTTGCACTTCTGCCCGTTCTTTAATAAGCAGCAATTTGGTAAATTGCACACTAAAACCGACAACTGCGCTACGGTTCAGTCAAGATTTTGTCTTAATTATTAAATGTTTTACCAAAATTGACGTCCTTTTTGTCTAAAAGTTCCATCCATCCAGCTCTCTGTGTTTGGGTTTTTTTTTTTTAGCTGGTAAAAAAATTAAAGGTTTGTAGAAATATCCGCCATATATTCATTAGAAACGTTTTGCATTTAAAGATATCAGTGTCATGTTGAGAGCAATGATAGGGAACAAGTGCAGGCAAACGAAACAGAGTCCCATAGCGTTCAGTCCAACAGAGACACAACTAAAGCAACAGAAAAATATCTGGAAGGTATAACAGAGGATCTAGCAATGAGTGACCGATGAGGAAGAGCTTAGCTATCGATGACAAAGGGTCCAAAGAGATAATAGCAGGTGAATGGATGCACCAGCAGAGCTGGAAGAGGGAAAAGAGGAAATGAGAATGAAAATACAAACTCAACTCACACAAAAGATAAAATAAGATGGCAAGAAAAAAGGAGAAAAATGAAGGAATGATTAAAGCACAGACAGAGGAGGCTAAACGTCCAAACACGAATGGATCATAACACTGAATACTCCAAAAAAAAAAAAAAAAATTCACTGTTTCTTGTCTCTCTGTGTACCCCACAGGGAGTTTTATGAAAGCTCTACTCAAGTCAACTTTAGCACCTCAGGCCCAAAGGGGTACTTGAAGCTAAAGTCTGGAAGTAGCTATGAATCCCCGATACAGACACAGCTCATGCACAGGTATGGCCACACCGTCATATTAGTATGGATAGAGATTTATAAAGTGAACTAACAATAATATAATAATCTTATCTTACTTTATCTTGCAGCCCAGAGTGTTCAGTCAGAGCTGTTAAACTTCACTGCATTGGTGAGTTTCTAACTGGCACAGGAGTGCAAGATAAGAAGATATTAGTGCATGACTCATGACAGAATAAATCAGACAAGTACAGAGACTTTGTGTTTGTGACAGGGTGAAATACTAAATGACAATGTTATTATTTTTCTTTTTGTTTGTTTCTTTCACTCTGAATGTTGAGAATGTGGCAAGAGTTTAGCAGTTACCAGCGGTCGCATCGTCGGCGGCGAAGAGGCGGTGAAAGGAACTTGGCCGTGGCAGGTCAGCCTCCAGGCTTCCTCTCAGCATATCTGCGGCGGCGCCATCATCAGCGCAAACTGGGTCTTGTCTACAGCCCACTGCTTCGATCCGTGAGTCGTTACTCAGTATTTTCTAAATAAACGCAAAAACGCTCAAGGGTTTATTTAAGGTCCAATGATTCGATCTGGGCATAATTCAATATATGTGGTTTGGTATGTTAAAAACTCAGGCGATGACATTCTGATGACAAAAAGTGCATTTCCATTTCAAATGTCAAATTTGCTCAATGGAAACACAGCACTAATAAATAAATAAATAAACAATAAAAAATGTAACACTTTTTTTGATAAAACGTTTTGGGGCGAGGATGAGGCAGGGTTTTTGGACGAATCGAAATTGGGAACTTTTTTTTGCATCATATGAAAAAGAAGTCGAGAAGCAGGAGGAGGATCGTGTTTTTTTTTGTTTTTTTTTTTATGATTTGCGCATGAGCAAATTTACTCACAGGAGATTTTTATAGAGTTGCTTATTCAGTGGATAAACCCCAATTGCAAAATTACGATTTTGTTATTAGTGGGAGATCAACTAAATTTTTGTCGCATTTGCAAGCAATCAGACTTTTAAAAGGGCGGTCGGTCATCTTACCTTTGGGGTTAATGTATATCTCGGGTGATTGGGTGCCTGGGTATCCTGAACCAGTCATCTGCAACAATTCAACTTCAACCCAAAATTTGAACCATATCAAAATTCTGATGAGCGCTTTTAATGTTATCTAATGCAACTACAAGGCATTGTGTATGTCTGGAGACAATCACCTCCTCGTAACCCAGTCGCAATAAGCAATTAATCAATTAATCAATTAATCGCATGATGAATTAAAAAGAGCTCAAATAATTTTCATTCTGATGATTTATATTTTCTTAACAGGAACTTCATAATCCTTTTCTTCAGTTGTGTGTGGTTTTTATTTCCTTTTTATTTATCGGTTTTGGTTGTTCTGCTTTTTTTTCCCCGTATACTTACGGAGTTTCATTATGGAGAGTCCTACAAAATTAGGGTTTATTAGTCTCTGAGAGGGAGAATTTGAATTGTTGAATTGTCTCTATATTACTTGGGAATGGTTTCAAAACAACAATATTATAGTAATTACCGGGACAATTCATCGCCCAGCAAAATTTGTTATGATTTGACTTTGACCGTGCCATCGCAACCCTTTCAGGACAACAAGATCGCTTTGCTTGTAGTGTTCAGTGAAAGATTATGCTGTTCCCACTGTCAAAGTAGCTGCTCCAGAAATGATGTGACTGAAGCTCTCTGACAGCTTTCCCTTCCTGGAAAACTCAGTCTTTACAAACGTACAATCTGGACAGACTTTGGATCAAATGAATTATGTCTATATTGGACCTCTTAGTTTTGTTGGTTTCAGTATTAAGCTGAATCCAACAATACTAAACCAACAAAACAGCTGATAGTTGTCCATATTACCAAAATGATTCATGTATGATTTACTGATGAGACATGTAGAGAGATCCCCTAAATTTGTTTTCCTTGACAGACTTCCTGATCCTAAAACATTCACGGTAACCTATGGGGATGTGAAGTTGTCAAACATGCCATTTAAAAGGTCAGTTAAGAGCATCATTTGTCATGAGAACTATGACTCTAAGACCAATGCCTTCGACATTGCGCTGGTAAAAGTCAGTAAGCCTATCACTTTCAAAAGTAAGTGCTTCCTCTTTGAATCCACTTTTTATCAATTGACTAACATCTATGAGAACCATCAATTCACTTCATTTTGACAAAATGCATTATATTTCTTTATTTAGAAAGAACAGTGAGACCACTGTGCCTCCCCAATGTTGAGATTCAAATAAATAAGAGCAGTCAAGCCTGGATCACTGGGTGGGGGCGATTGTATCCGCAAGGTGAGCTGATTGAACGTATCCAGCTTTTCCTGTCATTTCATGTTGTTTTCATTCTCAAATTTTCCCCCCTGTGTTTCTTCTTTTTCCTAATTTTTCTGAATTTTGCTTCCAGCACATGTTGAAGAACAGTATTTGTCATGATTGACTAAGTTATACGGAAGCCGAGAGCGGGTGTTTTCCCACATATACTTTGTCCCGATGGTTTTGTCAAGATAAAATAATTTCCTGTTTTCTCAAGATAACTTAATTTCCCGTTTTCCACTTATGGTTTTCTCGCGATAACCTGTTCATTTCCAGATAGTTTTGCGTGCGTATTAAACCCGATTTCATCCTTCAAGCGCTTTCCACAATGGCATGCATTTGAAGGCTGGATTCAGGATCAAAACACACCAATCATCTCGTGGAGACAGCAGATTTTGGTTTTCTCGAGATTAACTCATCTCAAGAAAACGGTGGGTACATGTACCCGTTATCTCAAGAAAACCACCTGGATAACGTATGTTCGGAAAATGTCCACTTTCGACTTTCGTGATGTCAACTGTAGATTTGCAAATATGTATTTTTTTCTTTTTCAGGTCCATATCCTGATACACTAAATCAAGCTCCGGTTACCATTTATAGACCAGAGATATGTAATAATCGTTTCGTGTTGAACGGGTTGGTAACTGAGAGCATGTTCTGCGCGGGCAAACTGCGAGGCGGCATCGATACCTGCCAAGTTAGTTCTTGGCCTCATAAGCACCACAGCTCTCACATGCCAGAGCGACATTATCACAACTAAGTAATCAGATATTATAATTATTTCAAATGATTTCAGGATAATTTAGTTCATAGTTCTCTGACCTCTCACTAAGCGGCGAATTTGTTTCTCTAGCTTAAACCTTCAATATGAGCGTCAATAAAAAAACATTAACATTACAGAAAAGTGTGACGCTCTTTCATGACACAGCAGAACACTGTCAAATCTACAACAATAATCCCACTACACACATGCTTTTAAACCTACCTTGCTGTCATTTCTACTGGAGTATAAGAAAAAAATAATTAAAAATAAATACACAAATGATTCTACGGTAGCTCGTAGATTAGATTTACAGGAATCATTTAATATTATTTAGATATTTGTTTTAGGATGGGATATGTAAATTTCATAGGAAAAACATTCGGTATCAAAATGTTTAAAAGAAACCTAGCTAATGCTTCAAATATGACATCAGCTGCTTTGTTGTTTTCAGTTGTCTTTACGTTTCCTTGTCTTGTACTTTGTTTAGTAAAGTAAATAATTAAAGCAATGCTTCACTATAAAAAAAAGTCAGCGCTAAAATACTGGCAAAGTCTTACCATATAAATACAGTAAAATCTGTATTGATGGGACATCAGAAGTCAAGAATGTAGCAAAAGCTTGCAGCAGCATATTGTTTTATGACGTTGCATGTGTCATAAATACATTGTCCTGACCAATTTCTGTCCTGTGTCGTGCAGGGTGACAGTGGAGGACCTCTGGTGCTTAACACAGGAGATATATGGTGGCTGATAGGAGTCACTAGCTGGGGCTTTGGATGTGGTTTGAGGACCAAGCCAGGAATGTATGTCAATATATCCTTCTTTAGTGAGTGGATACACAAACAAATGCAGGTACGGTAGTGTGCATCAAGATCTTGTCTAATTTAATTATTTCGTTTTATGTTCTCAATCTTCACCGTTGAATGATTAAAAAGAAGACATCTATTCTGGATTTGTATGTTTGCATTTCAGCAGGTTTCTGTTTTTTGCAGTTAAATGCCGTTGAACTCTACACTTCAGCTTTTTATTTGATGTTGTGTTTCCAAGACATTCAACTGTGTTTTTGTGGAATCTGCTCATTCCTATTGACATGGTTTAAAACTATGTGACTCGTTTGCAGATTTTAAAACCATAAACATTAGCACAAATATCTAATTCTGCCTTTCCTTTTTAATCTCCACAGGATGAGTGGCAAACAGAACACTGAGGTCCCTACCAATGCACTTTGAGTCCAAAACATTGAGTAAATGTGATCAGTGAGGGTTTTCTTTTTTTTTTAATCAGGTATTGGGGGGAAAAAAAAAAACATGTTTATTTCTCAATGCAAGCATTTAATTTTTGCTTTAAAAAAAAATCTAGCTATTTATTTGCTCGGATGTGTGAGATTTCTCTGAATGTGGATTCCTGCCACTATTAACCAACAGTTAACCTACTCATTAATCTGGATGTGGCATAAACAGACATCCCAACATGATACAAGGTGTGACTTTACAGAAGCTAATCTATTTCCTCATTGAGAAATGGGGAGATAGTTTGAGGAAATGTTCAGGCCAAAATTATTTCATTATTTAACTGGAAATGTACATTTAAATTTCACGATGTTTGTTTTTCATGACTTTAAGTGTCTCATTCAGGATTCTGTGTATTCTCACTGTTGCAAAGCTCCGTGTGAGGTGATTTCTTTGTGAAACAACTGTAAATGATTCAGCAAATGTTTGTGGAACACCTGAGAATAAAGCCTATTTGAACAGAAAAACAGTGATGTAAAAGAGTGCTTAATAGCATGCTCCTGCTTCACATCCACATCATCTAGATGAGGGCCCAGGGATCACCAAACTTTTTGAATCTTAGATTTTACTTTTGGGGTGTTGATATACAGTGCTACAACTATGATTTTTATCTCACTTAACAGTTGCTTTTTTTTGTCTTGTTTTATGAATGAGACATTTATAGCATTTTCTTCTAAATGTTTCCTGTTCTGCTTTTGTAAAATTGTGAAACAATCAGTCTAAAAATGACATATAGAACCAGCGATCAAAAGTTATATTTAAGTTAAGTTTTGTTTCTGTGAGAAATGCTAAAAGGACAAAAACACTACATTTATTGATCGAGATGTTATCTCTAACCAAACGCATTGATTCCATTTTAGGAGAATAGAGAAACAGACCAAATACAATTCATTTGATGATATAATTAAAGGTTTCTGTGCGTCATATTTAAAGGGTTTTCTTTTTTCCCCATCTTCCCTGTCCTCTCTTTGATCCTTCTCCATCAGTTGGATGTCGAATCACTGCTCATGGCGGTCGGCTCACTGTTTGGCAGATGTTCAATCTCCCAGACTACATCTGCTACCTGTTTGTACCAATTAATGGGCCCCTGATACTGAGCCAACACCTCTTCAGTGGGTTAAACAGATGACACAATTAGCCACTCAATTGAGGACCAACACAGCACTGCGGGGGCTGCCTTTTATCTGTTTGGCCATTTTTCTTGATGCTTCTCAAATGAGTGGGCAGACCTGCTCTATTAAACCAATATGCTTTGTAACCATCTCTAAAAGTAAAGCCCTTTCCCCATTACCAGGTCTAACTCCAGCCGGTTAATGTCTGACTCGGTTCTAGGCATGTTGGGTGTGTTTTCATTGGCACTGCGTGGCTCTGAAGATGTCATTTTGTGGCTTGTCCTACCCCAAATACCAGGTAAACCGGTATTTGGGGCTCAAGATTTGACCATGGAAATATCTATTATCAGCTCACCATGTTGCCAACTACTACAGTCTAGCTATAGGTTGAAAATTGTGGTTGAGGTATTGTTGTTGTTGATATAAATCCATGGGGCTATCAATGAATGCAGTCTGCTGCCAATCACATCATTCATGTGCAAGACTTGGCTAGGTCCGGCTTACACCACCTGAGACGGTTCCATAAAACTGCTTGGTTGGTTTCCAGGATCTGGCTGGGATTGGCCGGGTAGAACCCCTTAAAGCCAAGTCTGTTTAGAAGGGGTTTCAATTAGCTCTCCAGACACACCATTTCCACTCTGCTTTGACTATTCATAAAAAATGTTGTAAAAAAATCATGGTTTATTTGCGGTGTTGGGATAAAAATTGTTAATAATATTGTTCAACAAGTAAACCTCAGGTAAAAGGTATAAAAAACAAAACTACATCTTGGTTTCCAATAGTGACCACCACTCCACACAATACCTTGAATAAAACATTTTAAAAAATAAATGAAAATGAAATAGTAAAATAAAAATATTTCGAAATATATCTATGTATATTTCTTGTTGTGTGGAGTAAATAGTTTACAGTTTATGATGAGTGAAGTTATTTCGTTCATCGACGTGTTTCCGGGGCGTAAGATTCCGTTAAAAGTTGCACATGCGCAGTAGCTCCTCTTCGACTCAGCTGAACGCAGCTTGATTTGCATTCCGCCACCTTCCCGCCATGAAGGCGACGGTTGGCGCTGACGTAAAGTTAGCCTGAATGACAAGTCGACAGGTTAGCTAACTGTAGCTAAGCTGTCGTAGCTAAGCTAATGTTTTGTTCTACTTTCCCTGCCTTCCTTTCCAAACATCAAAATATGACCTAGCATGGTTTAAGACAAGTGAATGATGAAGTGAGATAAGAGGATAAATATGTGCTGTAGGTGTTTTACAATGTTTTTAAATAGTAACAGTATTGTGAAAAGTGCGCAACACACCTTAGAAGAGACCCTTTGATATATTAGTCTTACTTTTTTTTTTTTATAGGTGCTAATATGTATTGTTGCAACTAAATGGATAACCTCAGTGCATTGGCCTCTGGAGAAAAACCTTTCAAAATCATCCCTGACTTCAACCACTTTGAGAAACTCACTTCCCTCAAGGATAGAAGGGCAAAATGTATGTACAAAAAGTGGAACACTGCATGATATTATAAAGTAGCTTTGGTTGTTTTCGTACAATAAATACACAGGTTTGTATGCCTTTGTTTATATTTTGATATATTATTATTATATATTTGATATATGTCTACTTTGGATTTATAGCTCTCCTGCCCCTGGAAAAAAAACCCACATCTGGGTTTCAACAGCATCAGGCAGTCTGAAGAGAAACCCGGGCAACACTGGACAGATTAATATGAGAAAAAAAACCCAGAAGACACTACTGAAGAGGTGACTTAAGAAATATATTTACATTTTTGACTGGCTCAGCCAGAGGACTTACTTTTTAGAGAATCTATAAAGTGAGCTAAGGGTAAAGTTGGTGGCCAGGAGGCCAGACAGCCCCAAAAACTTTTGAGAAATGGTCATAGATCCCAGTGGAGACATGCAAAAAGCTTATCAGAAATTATTAGAAACATTTGGATTAGAGCAAGGTTTGATTATTGAGACGGTTATCAATACTTTTGAACATGGCATTTTTTTTGTGTGTGTTGAAATACCAATAAATTCAGAAAAAAAAAAATCTACAACGAAATAAATAGCAAGTACCAGGAGAAACCCTCTTCATGTAAGGGCAGAACACGCAACTTCCAAATATGTTTCATCTAAACCAGTTCAGTACAGCTCTGGGTGTATGTTTAAAGTCATGGTTCTGTCAAAGGTCACTACACTCAGGCTCAGGTGGTCTGCGGTGTCTAACAGGTTTTCTTGCGTGCTTCGCCCTCGATTTTACTCCATCCATTTTTTTTTTATTAATTCTGACCAGCTTCCTTTTCTCTTTCGAAAGAAAATAATTTCAGCAGCATCACTGTGTGTGATGTGCAGTGACAAAACGTTTCGCATGTACACTAAAAAAATGTTTTATTTGGTCTCATCTGACCTACTGACGCTACAGATTTGGCAAAAATAATATTTTCTTCAGCTCTCTCACTTTTTTGAACTGCGTGCTTAAAAGTCCTACCAAACTGGAGCTAAGACACATGAATGAATTTTCTCATTTCAAAGCATAAGCGACGCGCCGCTCCCTGACGCATCCGAGGAGTTGCGTTGACGTTAAGTCCGAAGCTCGGTGGGTGACGCGCAAAGACAAAATGACAGCTCGGTTACCCGGGGCTAAGTGCTAATCTAGGTGGAGGGAGGAAACTGCTGAATTCTCAGCAGATATTTAACTAAAAAGAGGCTTAGCTGTGTGGCTCTGCCCCAGTTCGCAAGAACAGTTTGTCAGTGCGTCATTGTGATGTTTAATTATGTGAGGGTGATAGAAAGTCCGTGTGCACGAGTGTGTGTTTTGTGCTCACAAAAGCCAGTGTGTATTCTGTGTTGCAGTGATCTTGTCTATGTGGTTATGCACAGTGAAAACAGTCAATGCAACATTCTTCTGCAGCCAATGAGCAGAGCGCCGCTGTTACCGGGCAGTTATGTGTTTATTCCCCCTCCTGTTCCTTCGTGAGGTCGATGTCACACGTCAAGCCTCATAGCCTCTCAGATCAGCGTGAGTCTTTACGACACACCGGGGTCCTGCAGTAATGGTGAACATCAGCAGTCTCGCTGGTTTTGTAGGTCAACCAGTTCTGAGCGGGTGCAGCTTCTGTTTTTCTGTGTGGAACAGGAGCTATTCGCGGATTCCTCTTCAACCTGAACACTGATGACAAAGCAAAACAGAAAGCAGATTTTTATTTTTATTTTTTCCCCGGGTTTGATCATATTTAATCAGCAACGTGACGCGAGCCGCATCTGGATCTGGAATACATTTCACGTCTCATTGGAAAAATCTGAGTTTGTATTTAATATGAACAGAAATATTAAAAATCACTTTAAACAAAGGTGTTTTAACTTAAGTATATAATTCAGACTTATTGTAGACAATTCATTAAACTATCCACTGACAAATTTAAGCTAATTTTTTAGCTTTTCTAATCCTTAAATAGACAAGAAATTATTTCATTACCATTTTCTGGTGTACCTGGGCTAAAATGACACATTTTCACGTTTGTGTCAAAAATAGGATCTTTATTTTTCAATGAAATGTTTGAATCCCCCATGATACATTGACCATTTGTGTTACAAAAAAAAAAATTTTTTTGTAACAAATTCTAAAACTTGCTAAACATTGAATCTGTCATGTTACAGTACATTTCGCATTTAAAAAATGCCGATCTGAAATTGTTCCTATTAGTCGTCATGAAGATTTTTGACAGTAAATCTGAGACGGGTGTTTCTGGTTTTTTGCTCACCCTTTCACCATGGGGTCTTCCATGTTGGCCAATGTACTTCTTATTGTTGAATCATGAAGACGGACCCGTCGATATTGTTTGAGATTCTTTTGTGACCCTTTTCTCAGCAGTGTTCCATGTTTTCTCCATGCGTGAATAATGGCTCTCGGAATTGCAAGACCTTACAAATGACAGTAGAAGGAGTTCAGATTTATTTATGTTAATCACAGGGAGTGGATATTAATTACCTGACCTGCAGTTTTTCTAAATATGGCAGATTGTAGCCCAGAGATCATTTCCAGTTTGGTAGGCTTATGCTAACTCATAACATGTATCTGTAGTGGCTTATGTATAGATAGTATCTGGATAAACATACACTAACCTGATATTGTAGATATAATGTTGGATGAAAACTTATTTATTTCAATATTAAATTCTCTCTTTTACATACACGCACTTTACAGCCTACATATTTCCTTACTCTGCTCCGCCTCCCTGTCAGTAACAGCTGCTGACCACACGGTGGCATCAGTTCTCAGTCACTGAACATTCGTTCAGCATCTCTGACGAGCTTGGGTTTGAGAAATCCTCTTTACTGAGGTTTCAATAGTAATCTCAACAATTTCTTTTCTCCTGTATGTACAGCCCATACCATCATTACAATGCAGAAAAACAAATGACTGATCCTCTTTCCTGGATAAATAAGCTTGAGGAATAACAAAAGGATTTCCATGTAAGATAGCTACTTTCTCATAACAAGATCACTCCATACAGGGAAAAAAAAAACATTTCAGTATTGTTGTCAAGGTACATATGTGTATTATATATGTAAAAAAAGTGTATTTAGTACCCTGTAGGGGTGAATTTTTGAGTCAGAATATAAAATGAACCCTTGGAGATGGAGCCTTCTTGTTCCACTAAATGCCGTTTTCCAGGTTAAATGTTTATCTCCCCAGAGTTCTCTTTGGTTGGTCACCATAGCATTGCTGTTGACAATTTTGTATTTAGGTCAGTGGTGCCCCCTCAGGGTCTGACAAAGCACGTTCTCCCAGAGTCCCTGTGATTGACAGTTTTCCTTATCGCAGATGAAGTCCTGCTCCTCCGGTTTTAAATTCTTGATGAGTAACATGTTATAAAATACAAGACTAAATGCTGCTGTTGGTCCGTCCTTGTTTTGCTATCCCTAAATACCATTTAGTTATGCCCTTAATGCCACTAACAACACTGTGGACAATATTAGAATCTATCTGTGTGTGCGGTATTTGTGTGGAACGATGGGAGCGTATCTCCTAATATACCACACACAGACACGTTTCCCTCTGGGGGAGTCGCATCTTGTTTTGCATAGACAGCAGAACCACGTGACCGTGCAGAGACCATGGCTACCTGTTGTTCTCTGTGATCCGTCTCCTCCACACACCACACAGTCTGGAGAAAAGAAGCAGAATTACCAGGACATCCTCTAAGAACATAATGCCTGTCTTAGACACTGGGCATCTGGTGGCATTTCCTCACTGTATGCTCCAAACAGGGGAGGGGGCTGAGGTGAGGAGGAAGCCTTAGGCTGGGATTAAGGGAGGGGTGCTGTAACGGGGGATGGGTGAGATTGAAGACGTCGGGTTGACCTGAACCGACCACATGTCCCTTCCGTAAAGCGCTTTTCTTGTGTGTTGGCCCTGTGCCCTGGACAGCCAGTCCAGGTCAGGCCTGGCACCCCCACGGAGCAGCACCCCATGCTGCTGTCCAGAATCATTGGGATCCACAGGTCTGTTCAGTAGGCAGGCCTGTGGGGCATTCTCATACTCAATCTGTAGACATTGTCTGGTCAGGTCTGCAACTTGGGTAGAAACTTAATTGTAAACGATCTTTGATGCAAAGAAAGCAGAATGTAAATGCTGTACTGCAATGAGAAAGTAAAAGTAAGTTTGTATTTGAGTAGGCATATGCCAATCAACAAATTGACCACAGGTCAACTGAATGATGCATATACAGTTTTATGCCAGCTTAGCACTAGCTACCCTCATCAAATATAAAATAAAAGATGATAATGCTTTGAACAATGTAAAAAAACAACTAGGATTCCTTGACAAAAGAATCTAAGACCTCATCCAAGGCTTATTGTTATGACTGACTGACTTGGTGGATTTCAAAGTGTTCAAATAGATTTCAATCATGTCAATATGATAAACTGTAGTTTGGAATTTGTAGTAATTTCTTGAAACAACCTGATATGTATCTAACTTAATCCTGCTGTGTTGTTTGGCAGTCAAACTGTCCGATATTGTTGGAACTGTGTTGAACTAAAAAGAACTTATGCTAGGAGAAACCCCGCTATTCCTCTTCACGGTGAAGAGGAGCAGCAAGACAAAGGACATTTTGTGCATTTAAGACCGTAGGATTAGTAGTTCAGTCAAGGAAATTCCTCATAATGTATGAGTATTTTATTACCCATAATCTGAGGGGTCCTACTGAGAATTTTTAGTTCTGGAAAATATTAAAGTCTTAATAGTTCATCGATGTTTTTAAATGAAATGGGAGGTTTTTGTATAAAAGTAGAACTGTCTTGACATCTAAATTAATTCTTTTTACATTAATGAGACGCCTAAAAGGCATGGAATGAACTTGGCTGAAATTCTACCACGTGTCTTTAATAGAGCAGTTGTGCAGCTTATTTTGAACAAATTAAAGGCAGTTTTCATGTAGCTCCACTGCTTAACAACAGTGCCTTGTTTTTCCCATGTCTATTGCCAACGTGCTCTAGTTGCCCATTTCTCATAAGTGTCCTGGACGCAAACCTTGTTTGACCCAACAATGTATGAGCTGGTATAGCTAGTAGTCCTCAGTTTATTTGCTCTCATTTAATCAGAGAGGCAGTCAACATTGATGGTCTTGATGGTTTCTAAGGACCAACACCGAATGATGGTTAGCATTCACCAGAGCTAAATACCCCCCAAAATGTATCCCTTGTGCTGCGAACCTCTGTGTCTTTGGTGGGATGCTTTGCCAACTGAGCTATCCTGCTGCTGGTAATGGCCAACAGATCCAGACATTGTGATCATTAATAATCAGCAGGAGGAAACCATTATGAGTGATACAGCCATCCCAAATGATGAAAACTTCAGGAAAAAATAACATGATTCACTCGAAAAAATACCAAGGGCAAAGGGAGCCAAGAGCTAGAAAGATCCCAGCAGGTGAAGGATATTTCTAGCGCTATGCTGCCGTTATGTCAATATTTTTAGCACAGACCAAAACAAAAACTGTGATCCAGTATTTTCTGGAGTCAAGAATTGTTGAAACTGTAATGACACAGGCTACTCATTTCCCCAATGGTCTCCAAAGCCTCCATTGTACTTTGTACTGTTAGTTCAAGTAATTACACCGGTAGTGTCCGCCTCCACCCCTACTTCCCCCACTTGTCTCAACTCTGCATAAACCTTCTAGAGAATAAGGCATTTTGCACAAGGTGACTTCCAGCTCCTGACAGACTGTGTGCTGAGGAAACATTGAATATGACCCAGGGTCAAACTACCAGCACCGAGGCCAGATGGGAGTCCCCCCCTCGTTTCTACCTGCCACCTCCTCTCCACCTCCGCCCTTCCACCACCTCCACCCGGTGCCAGTCTCCTGACACCCCCCCTCTCTGCCATCTGTGCCGACCTGCCCCTGGCTGTCAACAGTTCAAGAGCGGCGTGCGGCGCTTCGGCCCCGACAAGCACAGCTGTACAGATGTTTTCGGGGAGAGAAGATGGCCACGGAGCCAACAGCAAGGCTAACATCTGTGCGCCCTGTGGGAACAACAGAGGAGCACTTTGTATGAAAGCCAGTCGCTGTGATAGTACGAGCTGACAGATGCTGTGTTTAATGTCCTGTGTGTTATCATCGCTGCTGCTGCTGGCTTATAAAGGCCTTGGAAAATCCCACACATGTATTCACACAAAGCCAGCGCTGCCTAGCGATCTGTCACTTCAATAAATATGTTTTGGGGATTAAATCCAGATTAAGACTATGGAAACCACAGTGCACAGATTTACATCCTGTAAATCCATCACTGAGATTTGATATGGATAGTGGTGCAAGCATATAATCCAAATATCATTATGGATTCCTAAGCCTCTATGTGCCTTTTTGTACTTTAAGGGACATCGCAGGAATGTTCTAGTGAAGCTAAACATCCTCTGAAATTGTGCTGATTTTCTTGTCACTGGATGCAAAACCCCCCACCGCCAACTCCTTATGCTGCTCCATGCGGTCTGTGGCATGTGTCAGGTACAGCCTTTCATTACCACTCTGCTGCTCTGTTTCTCTCTGTCTCTCTCTGATGCACACACACACACACGCACACGCACGCACACGCCCACACACACACACACACACACACACGTACAAAGGACAGCATGTTTAGGGTCTGTTCATCTGGACTACGTGTCTGTGTCGATGTTTGTGTGAGACGGAGGGAGAGAGAGGGAGAGGGAGAGAGAAAAAGCAGCACACAAGAGAATATGAAAAAAAGGACTTCATACATTTTTATGACCGCACCGATAAGGTCACTCATGTGCTGTGGTTACTAAGCAACTAAGCTGACACCCCATGTTGGGCAGTTATGGACCTGAAGAGTCAAATTCAAAGATGTTTACTTTTGCTTTATGAATGACTGCTGACCAGTCGCCGACTTCTGGCATGTCTGTGGAATATCATCCCAATAAGACAATTGTAAACACTTCTTACTGCTGCTTCAGAGTGATGCGGGCCTTAGTTGAATCATCTCAGGGAAAATGCACTTGTGAAAATCATGTGCCTGGGAATGGCAGGAGTAAAATTATTTCTGTCTGACTTTACCACACAGGAGTAATTTAAAGACAAATGTGCCAAGACATCAGCCTTGGGGAACCTCAGAGATAACTGTTTTCTGACATTTAATTAAAAAAAAGTAAAGAAAAACAAAACACAAACTAAATTGCTATAAATGTGACACATTGAAAGCAGCAGTAAAAACTTAAGTGACTCGGCTAAAACTGAAGTTGAAGATATTTCTTTGCTAGCACTAACCTATGAGTAATAGCTTCTTTCTCAACAATTGTTTGTGTGGGAACAGGGAAATATGTTTGGTTTTCAGAGAGCTAATATAATGGTCCAAACAATTACAATTATACTTTGCATTCATGCTAAATTGGGACAAGCGAATATGGAAAAGTTCTACATTTGAAATATCTGCATTATTGTGAATATGCTTATGTGTTGCTCGCCCAGTGCTCTGTCTACACCTTCAAAGTGGAACTATAGTGAAGTTCCATTTTCAATCTAATGTCTACCATCTGTCAAAAAGCAGTTTGAAGCTTGAAGGAAAAACAACATTTTCACTCCAAAAAGGTACAGTTAGAAAAACAATAACAGAACTAGTTTCGGAAAACCCCATGTTATGAAAAAACTTTCGTCATACTTGAACAGCTTTTTGGATGCCTGGAAAAGAATTGAAATGCTGTGCACTGTCTTGGGGGGGGAAGCTTTCAGAAAAGTCATTTAATGAGCAGAAGAATATAAAGAGATTAATGCCTTTTGATTTGATCATGACCTCACAACATGTCGGAGACCTAAAGAAGGGATTAGACAAATAAGGTTGGAGCTCTGTTTGAACATACTGCCAGTGATTTTAATCCAATCTCTGTACAGCGTCCACCGGGATAAACGGCGGCGAGAACCGTTCGGCATATGACTGAAAGATTAGACAAACAATACAAAACAAGAATGATTTGGAAGTGGACCGGATCACGTGGGGAGAAATGCTTGAGATTTCTGAAAAGTAGTTGTTGGATACCAAAGTCCTGTTGTCGCTATTGACAGTTCTGGTTATAGTCCAACTATGGATTTCTGGAATTAGGAACGTGCCAGTCCTGATTATTTTTTGTTTGTTTGTTTGTTTTATTTTCAATACTGAACTGAGTCTTTTAAGATTAGAGATATACCAATATCAAATCACAGTTCAACATTTCATCAAAATAATAATAATTTTAAAAAAAAATCAGTGGCATGTCTACGCTCAAAAATGACCAAAATGAAACTACAAAAGCAAAATTACATCAGTGTAACACATATACTAATCAGTGTCATTCCAGGCAGTCTCTTCAATCTATTGTACTTGTTTCTGTATTTAACTCAATTAGGAAAGCTAGTGTATTGTTCCCGTTGGACTCATGGTGAAAACCATCCTTTAAAGTAGGCTAATATTACCATGTTGCATTCTGTTTTGATATAACTCATTGATAATATAGCTTGTAGGATATAACAGGTTTGACAAAACACACAGAAAAAAAGTTGTTTTTGCTGAATAGACTTATAGCTTTGATTTGATCAGAGTAAAATGAAATGCTGCTCTCTGTTCAGCTCTCTGTCTTAAACCGAGAAAATGCAGTAATGGGGACCCTGTTCTGCACAAGATATGTGGTGTAGCCATTAAATGTTAAAACAAATGAAGGATAATGAATGAAAGGGATGTCTTAGTGCTTCTTGTTACAATCTTTATGGGTTGTGAGGATCCTAAAATCAAATTTTACAAGCAAGATTGCCATTTCAAATGTCCTTTTATTCAACTTTGAGTGGTAAGAAGGCCATTTGGCGAAGTCTGAATGCCGCAGCTGATTTCCAAACAATACTTTGAGCTAAAACTCTGGATTGATTTTGCTCAAACTGGCAGCGGAGGATTGGATCTGAAAACATTTCTCCTCAGCTAAAGGGAACGAAATCCAAATGTGGCAGTCCAAACATTCCTTAGAAATAACAAAGCATTTTATGGCCTTCGAGGAAACAAACTTTAACTTAAATGAAAAAATAAACAGCAGAAAAAAACTACTTTTGGCATGCACATATATAATGAACCGTATTGGTAAGCATTTGATGTAGGTGTGTACGTGGAGATCTGTTTTGCTGGTGGGATGCCTCGGATTGGTTTGTCAGTCGGCCGGAACAAAATAAAGAAAGCAGGGTTTCAAATAGTAATGTGTTTAAAAATGGATAGAGGGCATTGTACAGCACCAATCTGCAGATTAGAGCTGTGCACAATGAGGGGGGATTTGGTATAATCTTTACAAACACTGAAGCAAACACTTCTTGCACATACACACACACACACACGCAGAGAAGCACTGCATGTTTCATCCCCGCTGTCTTACGCCTGGTGGCTGTAGTGATAATAATCGGTTTTATTTTGGGGGACGCCTGGCTGGGAGCGTATGCAGAGGCCAGACAGGCGGTGGCAGGTTGTGCGTTCCTGGTGGAAAGAAGAATTGTTCACGTCTGGTCTGGATGCTGAATCGATGAGACAGATATGAGGCTGGGTTTAGGGTTGGGGCTAGTTAGCGTAACTGGGTCGTGGAGATGTCACAAGTATTGGGGGGGGCGGGAGGGGTTTGTTCGTTTTTGTGTTGCACGTCTAAAACGCTTCGTCGTTTGGTGAAATCTCGCCTTCGTAGTTTCTGCAACCAACTTGAGTTTTTGTAATAACAGATGAAAAGTGGCTCTCGTTTTGTGAAAGAAAAAACAGCCCCACAGCACAATGCTACCACTGCCACGCTAGGCAGATGCACTGTTGTTAAGATTGAATTCGCCCAATTTTATTGTACAATTTAGACGCTCTCACTTATAACTTTCTTATTACAAGCACATGTTGGGTATTGGGTGTAAGCGTGTTAATCAGCCTCTCCTCTAGTGCCTGTACTGTCACATTCAACAAATCAGGAAATGTGTTCTGATGCGTTTTGTCGGATAAAAAGTATCGTGTCAAAATAACATCATAAAAGTAGGTATTAAACACACATTTCCATAAAGCCCACATTTCTCTATTAAAAAAACGTGCCAGGTGTTTTTGAATAAAGATGCTATTTTTGGCTTGCATAGTTTGGTTATAGGCGAACTCCATTGAACACAACCTGAACACAACAACGGTCTTTTCCAGCGTCCCATCAAATCGTATTTTGAAGTAACAATCAGCCTTCAGTGGGCTTTGCCGTTCATCGTCATCGCTTGCGAATTGTCGGACTTTTGACAATTGAAAACCGTTCAGGCTGGAACCTTTTGTATTTAGAAAAAAAGAAGGGGAAAAAAAATAGCAAACATTTGCATTCGAATTTTCAACGAGTCGAGATCTATGTTACCACTTTCTCAAAATGAACACGCTAAAGTCCCAAACGTAGTTACAGCACAGTGAGAGTAGTTGGAACAAAAGTTAATTAAGGTAAGTTTACTTTTTTTTTTTTTTTTTTTAAATGAAGATATCAATGAATAATTAATCAAGTTTAATCAGGTTTATTTGTATGGCACATTTCAGCAACGAGGCAGTTCAAAGTGCTCTACATAGTAAAACCACAAAAATACATAGAACACACAGTCAACAACTGAAGCAGTACAGTGACAAATTAAGGTGAAATTGACTATTGATTTCAAAGTAAGAAGGCCTATTAGAAGATATTTGCAAAAATGAATAGATTTTATCCGTTCCTAGTAGCACTTAAGCAGTGCTGTTAGAACAGAAAAGATTAAATAATTTCACACCCTAATATCAGCTCATATCTAGAGTCAGTGTTTTTGAGGTTGTAAAGAAACAGACTGTGTTAAAGGCTGAGGATGATCACTTGATTGGCCGTAGAGCAGGAAAAAAACCTTTCAAAGGATGCCGTTGTTTCAAACCGAGCCAGTGTTTTAGTCTGAGGTCGCAGTATAATAATTGCAGCACAGTCAATTATTTTTTTTTTTTTTTACTTTATTTTTTTACTTTTTTTACTTTTTTACTTTATTCTATTCAGAAAATATTCGTTGCCAGGAAGTCGCCTTTGTCCATCACACCAGTCTATTTTGTAAAGAGCCACTTGCTCATTACTAGCTGTGATATGTTAATGTGGAGGTCACCTCTAATTATTTCAAATGATCAACATTTACCTCGCAGTTTAGGCATTCAGTGTGCATGTGAATCCCCCTCAGCCCTCTTGTGCAGTAGGAATGGACCAGAACTCACGGAGTGGTGTCGGACCTGGCTGCTGTTTGAAGCTCCCTGCTGCAGAGGGGGGGGGGATTACTACTCATATTTGTCAAGGTCAATTATTGAATGCAAGGGGGTTACAGCTGGACGGATCCCCACCCCTCTACACACACACACACACACACACACACACACACACAACACCACACACACATACACACACCTTGACCCCCCAGAACTGCACCAGGGAGTCATAAATGATCCAAACAACACATTTATTTTAAAGTCAGGATTTAGATCTCCCACCAATTAAGGTAATTTAGCATGTGTTTTTTTTTTTTTTTTTGGTTCTCTCTCCTAAATGCTTCCATGACATCAAGTCAGGTGTACGGTTCCTCCAGCCCTACACACCAGCAGTGCCAGCAAAAAAACAAAACAAAAAAACCCAGAAGGATGTCCTGAATTACTAGATCTCTCTCACCTATTAAAGCAACCCCTGCCTCTGAGGGGGGCACCTTGATCCGTCATCTCTGCGATATAGAAGAAAAAAATAGATTTATTATTTTTTTTTTCTTGCTTTCTAACGCTCCTTCAGAGGCTCAGCTGCGCGCTCCCCCCTCCCCTTCCCCACGCACACCCCACCCCTGTACCTTTAAGGCAGTGGAGAGGGACAAAAGCGTCTGCTGAGAAGGAGGCGCGGGTTTATTCCGGCGCGCTCTGAGGCAGGGGCAGGTTCTGAGCGCGGGGAACCACGGCAGTGCGCAGTGTGTGCGTGGAAGATGCGTGTGCTTGTTGCTCCGCGGACGGAGAGAGGCGGCGAAGAAGAGAGGAGTTTCCAGCGCAGCTAACAATCAACTCCATCCTCTTGATTTTTTTATTTTATTTTTGTTTGTTTTGTTTTTTTTTTCGTTTGCTTTTCTTCCTCTTACCAACTTTTCGGCTGGGATGACGCATCTGGCTTCACGCTTCTAATTTTTTAAAATATTATTATTATTTTTTCATTTTCTTATTTTTTTTTAAAGGCTTTTTACTGTTCTTGTAGTTAAGTGAGCGCAAAAAGAAAAAGGGGAAAAAAAAAAAAAAAAGACAGAAAAAGCTACTTTGCGTCTCCAGCCTCTGACTCAGCTGCAGCAGCAGCGGAGGTGTCGGCACCGCTCACCTGGACCGGAACGCGCCGAGCCGAGCTCGCTCATGTCCCCCGCAGAGCAGCGCTCCGATACGGGCGGACGGCTGCTCTGAGGCCCGGAGCGGCGCGGTCTGGTGCGGTCAAGTCCAAAAGGCGGCGCAGGGTGTGGAGGTGTGTGTGTGTGTGCGTGTGTGTGTGTGTGCGTGTGTGTGCGCGCGGGGTGGTCGGGGACGGCAGAAGCAGAAGAGACGCTCCAGTTGTGGATCTTATACAATATCTGCGGCTGTACCAGGAGACAATCACCAGCAGGAAGAAGCTCTAACCTCCTCCTCTTCATCTTCTTCTTCTTCTTCTTTTCCTCAACGTGCAGGATTGAGAGAGGGAGAGAGAGAGAGACAGAGAGAAGGGAGAGAGGGAAAGAGATTTGCGAGCTCCGCTTTCTTTCATTGCAACTGACTTGTTGAAGGGATAATAATAATAATAATAAAAACTAAAAAAAAAAAAAAAAAAAAGAGGAAAAAAAAAAAAGAACTAAACAAAAACGGAGAAACAACAAGAAAGAGCGCGTGGAGAGAAGAAGAAAAAAGCATTAAGATTGGATATTGAACGGAGCGGGGCATGTGGATATTGGCTCTTATCTTTTCCCAGTGCATCTTGAATGGTGAGTGATGCTTATGCGCACATCGGAACTTCAAGTTTAGCCTAATTATCGCAGCGTTTTTCCGACGGTTCGAACCGCAGCCTGCACGGTGCACGGTGCGGAGAAAATTCGATTATTCCCTCTTTTTTTTTTTTTCTGCTTTATAATGAACGGATGAGGAACAGGCTGTTGCTGTGTCCTGTCACAGGCTGTGGGCTCTGGACGTGTGTGTGTGTGTGTGTGTGTGTGTGTGTGTGTGTGTGTGTGTGTGTGTGTGTGTGTGTGTGTGTGTGTGTAGGGGGGGGGAGCTCACGTACAGAGCCCCCCCCCCCCTTCCACACACACGTCCAGTTCTGTCCTCCTGGAGCTCAAGTGTAAAATTGTTTCAGCATTTCTGCAGGTTCAACATTTACAAATAATACCTTTTATGAAGGGAGAAGTGAAGCAGACAGAGAGGGAAGCAAAAATGTAGGCTGGTGATAGGTGCAGCCTGTGCTGCAGGAGCAACATTATGTATTTCCAAAAAAAATGTTTAAATTCCTCAATTAAACCTGAAATTTAAGGTTTTGAGCGACATGTGACAATTATTCAGCTTCATTCTGAGCAGCTTCTGAAGGTGGTTATTTATTCTCCGTCCTAAACCTGCACAGGGCCTCAAGTCTGTGTGGCTTTCCCTGCACTTGTTTGCAAATCAACAGCAAATAATCCATTTCTGCTTATAAAACCTGCCTCAAGCGAGGATGTTAATTGGCAGACGATTTTTCCCCAATATACTCCAGCGCTTTCTTGGTGCAATCAGCAAATTGTTTAAATCTGCAAGCTGCATTTCTGATTTATTTCAGACAAAATCACTTGTGCCCCTCAGCCCCCATTTAATCAGAACAATAATAATTGTTTGAATTCAACATGATAAATTGAGTTTGAAAACAAGCAAACATTTTTGGTGGAAACGGGATCTATTCACATGCATTTTGTAGTACATGCATGCATTTTTATTATTTTAGGTTGTTGATGAATTGCTGTAACATGGGATTGCATGTTTCCATGTTTTTTGTTGTTGTTTTTCCTGCAACATTCAATGTGTAGCTTAAGAATTACGAATACATAGGCAGTCTGCGTTTTTTTGTTTTTTTTTCCCCGGCATTGCACCCGCCATATTAGAAGCACAGACGTGGAGTCATTTTGAATTGGGGGGAATGAAAAAAAAGAAGACAAGCCCTTTAATAACCCTTGCCAAAGTCCACGTCTCACCAAATGAATCCATACTTCGTTTTGAGCACAGCAAAGTCCTCGAAAGACGGGCTGGATAAGAAGCTTTCTGCCCACTTTGGAATGAGGGTTACTTTTTATTATGATTGTTACGGCGAACACAAGAATTGAGGAAAGGCGGAGGCTGTTGAAGGGGGTGCACAGTGGTGGTAGTGGGTGGGATGTGCGTGTGTTGTGGGGCAGATATCAGCTAGATGGAAAAGGAGGACGTTTAAAAGCTCTTCTGGGAGGAAAAATTGAAAGAAAGGGGTTAAAAGTGGCCGGAGTGCGGACTGAGATCAGAGGACGATGCGTCAGGCAAACCTGACTGGCAAACCATTTTGTGGCCATGCTACAAAATGCGAAGACAGACGTTATTTGCAGGGGGGGCAGACTTGGAAAAGAAATGAAAAAAAAAAGCAAACATGATTTTCTGGAAACAGATTCTGGAAACAAAAGAGGACGTCGCTGGTCGCTTGCAGGACTGCCTCTCTGTACCGAGCTTAAAAAAATAAAATCCCTCTGTTTGCTTTTGCTGGTGAATGGCTTTTTCAGTCTCTTTGGTCCAGGCAACAGTGTTGCAAAATGGCTGCTGCTACAGACAGCGAGAGGAAAACTTTGAACGGCAGACACAGCCAGTCGTGCAATAGTGACAAATGTTAGATTTGTCGTATACATATATAGATATATATATAAAGAAATCTCGCTCTGTTTGACGCTGACCTTCTGTTCGAACGGAAAATTAAACGCAGCTTTTTTTTTTTTTTTTTTGGAAATAATGAAACACCCAGATGCACCATAAACAAGCCTCCCTTTGTATTTTCACTCCTTTTCTTTCATTCGCAATAAGAAGCTGTGACTGCTGATCTCTGATAGCTTTGTTTCTGCCGCCTGTTTGTTGTGCTTGAATAGGCCTGCAGAGATTAAGGGGCTGGTGAGCAGCCTCTGGCAGAATGTTTTTTTTTTTGTTGTTTTTTGTAATTTTTTTTTTTTTTTTTTTTTTTTTTGTTATTGTTATTTTGCACCTCTTCTGGACTGAGAGCTGCAGCTCTATGAAATGAAAGCTTTTAGAGCTCCGGTCCAGTGCGGGCTGCTGAGGTTGTCTCTATGGAGACCCAGGTAATGAGTGCTGCTGCAGTGTGGGCTTTGGGCAGGAGAAAACGCTGCATTCCGTTCAGGTGACCCGAGCAACGCTTTTTCGCTATATTACAGCCCCCTTTTACTCCTTCCATGCAATTACACGATGATTACCTTTCACTACTTGGTCTGATTTGCTTCAATGATCGCATTGATTTGTTTATATTTTGTTATGCCTTTTCATGAAGGAAGGAAAAAAAATAATAAAATCTAACTCCGCAATGAGCATTTGTCCCTCCACCCCCCACCACCTCCGTCTCCCCTCATCCCCGTTTAGCTCCGAACTGCTATTTGCCAATTTGAGGACACATTTGCAAGCTCATCTCCAGCACATATAAACAATCCACTGCTGCAGAGAGTGAAAGCTGCTGTGGAGTTCACTTCAGCGCCGCTCGAGCCTTTGAAGTGCTCTCACAAAAGCGCCTATTAAAACCATAAATGTAATAGGAACAAAATATTCTGATTATTAGGGGACAGAATGGAGGAAGTGGCATAATGTTGTTTTTTTTTTGCCCGGCCATGCCGGGGATGAGGACGAGGCCGAAGCGGATGCTCCATCAGACCCTAATAAGCTCTGTAAACATACAGTGGAGATCCTCTGTTGGCTTTCGAATACATTTAGCTTTCTGTGTGGAACTGAAAGACACATTAAGAGATCAGATCTTTTATTATAAGTTCATCATGTTATAAAGTAGAATTTAGGGTGTTGTTTTTTCTCTGCACTTGGGTTTAGTGATAGTTTCTGCAAAATAAACTATTTATTTGGTCATTCATGTTAGGAAAGCGCGTCCAAGTTGTCATCAGTAGTTTGACTGATCATCACATCATCGGAGTCAGTGAAGCTCGGAGACAAGAAACAAGGTTGGAATAAAAATATCTTTGAAATGGTCTTAGATTGGCTCCAAGGAACCTCTTGATCACAGTGATTGGTCCAATGACGTGTTACTGTGGGTGGATGGTATGGACTTAGGATTTTGTTGTGATTTTTTTGTGGTGCTATTGCGATAATGATGAAAATTATTCTTTAAAAAATTGTTGCTTTTTTTTTTAGGTAACTGTATAGTTATATCACTGCATTGCACAGTCTACAAAGCGCCACAAACACAAATCCTGATCTTGAAAAAATATTCCGATTTCAAACAGGCTTCTTTAAGATGTCAATGACTTAGAGAGGTATGATTTATATCACCAAGCTACAAACAGTAACTACATTTAATCAAATGTTCTGATATTTATTGATGCTCTCGTAGAACAAACAAGTGGACAAAATAGTTAAAGTAACCTTTCCGACAATACTATCAGTTTGTTCTTTTCATTTAATGTCATTAGTTGGAATTTATAGAGGCAACGATAAATCAAATTCTTATCACGATAACAAACATTTCACGATAAACAGTGCGAAAACTGCCCACCCCTATGCGTTGAATGTGTTTCTGACATGTTGACAGATTCGTGTTTAATTTGTTTCCCTGTCAGGTCTTAATCCTGGAGAACAAGACTAATGCAAGCGCTTTTGAAAGTGAGGATCTTACCGGGGTCGGGTTTCTGTGCTCTGTGAACGATACGATATGTTTACCCGATATATTAACGCTACATGCGATGCCATTAAGCCTGAAACTTTTTATCACAGGAGGATCTTGTGTTATTTTCCATATCAATGAACATCTGACTTCTATGAAAATTCTGCCATAAAAGTGTAATTTGCAGCTTTTCGGTATCTTAGTAGGAAGCAAAAAGTTTATTTTCCAGATCCTCAATATTAATGTATATTATATTATTATATCAAAAAGAATATAAAAAAGAATAGGTAAATCTCTTTGACACTGTTCATAATGGAAAATGTCTCGACCTTTACAGAATACAAGAAGTGGATATTATTTTCAAACAAGGACAATTAAAGTGAAAAAAATGTTTTGATTTACAAAAAAGATTTAAAAATGTTGACAAAAGATACTCACATGATTTGCATGATTAGGGTGAAATGGACTGAAGATGCACATTCAGCTTTTATTTTGGCAGACTAGTTCTATTTCCAAACTGCAGGTGGTAGTGCTGAGAAATAAGACTGATGTGCTGCAACAGAAGAAAGGCCTCACAGGTGTTCATTCACAAACCCAAAGTTTCATCACAATGATCAGATTTTATCAGAACAAACCATTTATGTATGTAGATTTTATGCAAAAGCTGCTCAGCATCTAGTGATGGCTGCAGTACTGGTGTTAGAAATGTCTAAAGTCAGAGTCTGTATTAATATGATTTTTAGGGTTTTAGGGTTTCTGAAAGTTTAATCATATTTGAATATTTAAAACTCCTGATTTTTCCTGATTTTTTTTGTGCTAACTAAAGACAGAAACATAATTTTCTTCTAACTTTAGTTCAGCTACCTGTATAGCAAATCTACAGTAATGGGCTTTTACATATTTTAGTAGCAGACAGCTTTATGTAGTATCTAAACTTAGATACTGCTCTTGCTTCTAATATTTAGAAGCAAGAGCAACATTTTTCTTGGATGTTTTTCATGTTTTTAATTTCTGGTTGAATTTGAAATTGCCTACATCTCATAAGTTAATGTATGTTCACTGAAGTAGTTGTCAAAACAAAATTAATTTGAACTTTGCTGATAGTGTCAAACACGGTTGCGTAATAAATTATGATTCATCAACATTATTTGGAAAAGTTATAAGGTTTTTTAAGAAACCATATGATAGCAAATTAGATTTTTCAGAAATCCAGGGCAGCCACTTTGATAGAAAACATTTTTGTAGTCGCAGCACTACAGAGGAGGATCCACGCTCTACGGTTCCTCAAAAGGCATTCATGTCACAGCGTTTTTTAAATTATCCTTAGACACCGTATTCTGTTCTATTTCACGGGTTTAAACAACTATCACCAGTCGAAACAAGGATGTTTAGAGGTCGCATGAGGGCCGGAGAGAAAGTGGGTCTCTGAAGACCCACGTCTTTTGGTTTACATCTGTCACTTCACATAGAGGAAGGAAGGGTTGACAGAGTCGCGGCAACACACATCAGCAAACAACAGCCGAGCTCAGCTCTTCAGTCGCACTTTAAAATCAGCACACCAGTCAACTGAATGTAGGCCACGGGGAGCAAAGCTTCAAAACGCTCGGGTCTGAATAAAATGGTGGCCATATTTCCATTGGTTCTACACAGTAACACAGTGAAACGCGTCGTTATTTTAAAACCGGATACAATGATTTATTCTTGGTCACTTTTCAGGGTTTTTTTTAAGACTGCTCATGACAGCGAATAAATTAAAGAGGCTATAATCCCTCTGTAAACATGAGAAGTATCATAGCTGGTGCTCTAGATGGCAGTAAGAAGTAAGAGCATTTTTATTTGTTTTAATAAGATGCTGAAGATGTAACATCAGAAAGGATTAGCGACTCACTCTTTTCGTGGACGGAGCGGACTAATCACTTCGGGATTTGTTGGTGCCATCGGGTCAGGATTCTTTTTTAGTTTCTTTGAGGCTCCGCAGTGCGTACGTGTGCCTCGACTTGGCTGTGAGCAGACTCAAGCATATGTTAATGGATGCACATTGAACTGTTAAAGGTTTCATTTAACCCAGACTGGAATGCTTAAGGAGATGATAGTGTGTAGTGAGGCAGAAAAAGAGGGGGAAGAGAGGAGGGGGAAGACGGGACACGCAGAGACGAATCATCTTATTTTGCATCAAAAACTCAAAGAGTCGGATCAAATTGGCTTGTTTTCTTTTTCTTCCAGAAACAAGATGGTGACACAGTCCTTATTCTTTGTGTTATTGTAAATACAGCAGGCCACGATCTGCAGGAACTAGACTAAATGTTGTTGTTGCGCTTTTTGCCTTAGTAGCGTGGGTTAATTTAAAGAGAGATGCTCTTTTTTCTGCTGAGATGTAAACACTGTGTTGCGTTTTGAATTAAACATGGGAAAGATATTAGGTTAAATTTACTAAATTGGAAGTGAAATAGGCTAGAAAACAATTTCCAGTTGTTGTAGAGAGAAATATTGCAGACATTAGGAGGCTGTAAGCAAGACCTCCCCAAGCTTCCCATGGTGCCATAATGTTGTGGTAAACCACCAAAACGTTTACAGCAGTCATTCCACCTGCTGCAAAAACAGTGGATCATATTGTCGCAGTAGCAATATTGTTGTTTAAGGTCTTTATTTGGGGTGTTTTGACTTTGAGAAATCATTTTGTGGAAATATGGAATTAAACCGTAATATCTAGGAGTCTGTCTTTATCAAGTAACACGGACATAAAAAGTTAATATCAGCTGGTTAATTGACCGGGCTTTTGACTGCTACTTGTCTGAGCTGCTGTTTAATGCTTGCCAAATACATCTTTAATTTCCCGCCTTAAAACACCATGTAAGACACGCCTTAGTTTTCATACCATATTTAAGCATAAACTAACCTTCTGGTCAGCAGTGTTCAGCCATTACTCGACACAGCCGATGAAAACTTTTCTCCTCAATCACTTTCTCTGGCTCATTTTTCCACTAGTACCTTCTCAGCATGACTTCACTCAGCTCTGTGCAGTTATAAAGGTTTTCTCCATGCAATGATTGTGTGGTACCAGGCCCATTTTTTCCTTCGCTGGGACTCCCAGGGTGAAGAGTTGGGCGGAAGATGCATCAAAAGACTGTTGGTCACTGATTGGCTAGAGTGTGCAGTCACAAGGGTGACTCCCTTCCCATAATCCATTACACCATTTGTAAAAACGTCACAACTGAGTCTGACAAAAAGCCATAGAGTGAGCCGGATATTCAACATGTCCTCCATTGTCGGGTGCAGATCACGTCACGATACATCAGACTCTGGAGTCACCCAACTAAATTAAATACCCGCCCATGGGACTGTTACTCAATCATTACAATGAACCACTTAAACTGTATAGATACTACAGCTGTTGACTGTCCTAAAAGTCACTCGATGATGTCATCAACTAATCTGCATATTTCTTCATGGGCTTTAAAAGAGAAACATTAACGTCAAAATGTGATTAAAAATACTCTAAATATGTTTTCGGCAAATGAATGACATAAAAATACTATATTTAGATTGTACTTACATTCTTTGTAATTCAGAGTGGTATCACTGGTAGGTTTGCACATTGCAGCGTGGAAATGGAACAGAGTTGGTCTCCTCTCTGCCCTGACTGCAGGCTGGGTTTGCTGCACAATGAGGCGGCTGTCAGACTGACCACCTGCAGCTGTTGTGTTGGGAGGGTCTCAGTGCAGCGCTCACTGCTGATGTACGATTTGTTCTTTCGTATGCTGTCGCCAAAATCGCCAATAGCATAGAAAAAAAAAGGACCAATAGAGGAATTTAACATGTAAGAGAGGTATGAAGGCAATGTTTTGCAGTTTTGAGACAGTAACTTTTACAATCTTCAGTGTATAACTGATCGCTAAGTCATACTTAATACAGGTGCTCAATATGGCTGACAGCACATATGTAGGGAGGGACGTGGGAAGGGAGACTTGCTGGGTTGGGCGAGGAACCCGTTGATAACTGCTTGCAGTTCGAGTTCTAGCTACAACTCACGAGGCAATTCAAAAACAAAGACAGCGTTTGCTGTATTTGCTAATACTTGCAAACAGCTAACAACAAACTTGCATACAGAAACAGTGGAGCTTCCTTTCACAGAAGTTTGGCTTGTGTGTCTCTCAGGATAAAGAGAGGCTATAGTTCAGCGTGATGGCAAACCTCATTAGTTGGATGTCTGTGAAATTTTCTGTGGTGCTCTGTCTTCTCTGAAAATGCCGTGGCACCAAAAACAGCTTGGTCCAGTCATGCGCTAAAAGGAAAGGTGACTTAACAGGATAAGAATTAGGTGTGTTATTTATGTCTGTGGACTTTTACATAAAGTAGGGCAGTAGGTCAATGCTGTGGCCAAGCAGGTAGTTGTTGTAAACGAAGGATCTGGTCACTTTTTTTTTCATTTTTTGGTTTTCTTTTTCCCACAGAAAGACAGATTTCAGGTAAACCTAAAATGAAATAAAGCTTAGCGATGAACCTAAATGTAACCATTTGGGATTCGTGGTGCTTTCTTCAGTTCATTTACGCGTACAGTTTTTCAATCGCTAGAACAATGAGTATACAATGGAATTTAGCTTCCATCCATTTCCTTACCTTCCTAAATCCTAGTATGGTTTTTCAGCAGTCATTGGGTAAAAATGCGGGGTACACCCTGTGACAACACAGAAAAAAAAAATCTAGCTGACATACACATTTACTGTCATCCACCTGAGAGCCGTACATGTTTTAGACTGGAGGGCCAGGGTACCAGCTGACAACGTTATATCGAGAAAAAAAAAATGGCAAGATTTACACCACAACTCTATCTTGACTGTTGGCTGCTTTTATGTTGGGGTTCTGAAAATCAGAATACGATCACACGTTTACACCGTTTGGAAATTTAACGCCTGGTTAAATGATGCCTAAAAACATGTTGATTAGTTGATAAAAACCCTTTGCTGGATTTTTATGTCCGGGTCTTATTTTCCTCAAACAGGTTTATTAAATGTTTATTATTAAGTATACTTCTGTAAGATAGGAACTACTTCCTGCTGCCTTCTTTGTGGTTTGCGCCAGTTGTCTGGTTGTTGATCATGTGAGCCATGTGATGTTATCCTTGCAGTTTTGCAAAATTAACTAATTTCGATGCAGCCAAAAAATTAAAATAAAAATAAAAATAAATAAACACCTCATGCTAGTGCTTAAACTTTTTTTTTTGATCATTGAAAACAAAAAGTTTTTTCAAAATGTGGCGTTTTTCTTTTAAGTGAATTTATTTTTGAACGTCAACATTGACCAATGGAAATGCAGCTCCTGTTCTCTGTGAAGCAGCACACATTTTTCATTTACAAGATGTATCTCTTTCCCAGTTAACTATCTTTACTTTCTGCTCTGTTACAGTTCATCTGCGCCACAATAAGTTCTCTTCCGTCTATAAAATTGCAGCTGACACATAGAAGATGACGAGCAAGAAAAAGTCAGGGACTCTGGGGCTGATTTTGTGCCCCACTGACTTCCTTACTGGACATGTTCATTAGGCAGAGCCAAACCCTTGATTAGCATTCCTAATCCAGCTCCGGGAATGTGTAACATTTTCAAACATTCTGCCGAATGTTTCATTAAAGCGCTGTTAGCCCCCCAGCTCCCTTCCGCTCCAGTCTGCGCTCTATCAGGCCTTACCCAGAAGTGATTATGCTAATTGCTGTTTGATCAGATGATTAAATTATAATTTGATTAATCCCGGGCACTAAACGCTCTGAAAACGTTGCTGTGTGTTTTTGCTGCCTGGCGGTGTTTGCCGGGCCCTCTGTCGCCGAGCCGCCGGTTTTAGCGCACGCGACCCAGGTGTCAGGACGGGATGAGGGAGACGTGCCGGGCTCCGATGGGAGGCGGGCCTCGGCCGTGAGTGAAACCCCCGGTTTGATGTGCTGTGGCTTCGTTATCACAGGAAACACGGCAGTTAATGAAAGCCGCTTCTCATCTCTGTGCAGATTGAGTGCAGCTCTAATGCAGACAGCTGCCATTTTCTCAGTAGCGTCTGTCTGTGTTGCTCTCAGCTGACGGTGTATCCATCAGGGTGATTTATTAAAGCGGCGCATCAGGCTCCCTTCTACACCACTAAATGATTAGATTTCTAAACCATATTCCCAAATGACAAGGTGAGCTTCTAATGCACCGTGATGTAAGAAAAATACAGACAATTCAGAATGTACTCCGTAGGTTTTGCATGGTGGAAGTAAGTGAGGAATGAATACTGTTGCCTTCGAGGGAAATGGAAGGCTGAAGATGGGAGGGGCTCTGAAAGTGGAAAGTCATCTGACCCACAATCCTTTCTTAACCCCAGGACTTTGATTTGCTCTCCACTGCCACCTGCGACCTGTTTTTTTTTTTAACCTCTTTCTGAAGCTTCACTGTACTGAGGCTTCACATGAAAGTGGTTTTATTAAAAAGAAAATCAGTCTATTTGAAATAATTCTTAAGCTAGAACCTGATGCCACGAAAGCATTACAAGGACTTTCAAATCAGAAGAATATGCACCAGTCAGATTGGTGGACAATTTCTGATCTCTGGTATTTGTGAAGCTATGACCCCACTGATAAAGATGTTAAGTTGAATTCTCTTTTAATAAATAGACTTGAGAAGCATTCAAATGATTTTCTTCTAGACTTCCTACTGCGGGCGAATTTTCAAAATAAATGCAAAAAACGCTCACTGAGTCTGTGAGACCTAATTTAATGCAAAAAGAGACGATTGGAAGTTCAGCATTTTAAACTGCCTTTGAACACAGTTTAGTAATCAAGTAATCTATTGAGTATTCTGATGATTAGATGAGCAACCAAATAAAAACTCGTCCCGCTCTGCAGTAGTTACCGAAGCTAGTAAAAGAAATATTTGAAAAAAGAAAATGCTAGTTCAAAAAAACTACTCAGTGTTTTAAAAGAAAACATTTTAATGCGATATTATTAAAAGTCTTTTGACAGGGCAACAAACCAATCACCTGTTGTCTGTGTTCTTGAACTGTTCTTTAGTCTTCGAGCTGTAATCGGAGCCAGGAGTACCGATTAACCAGTGAATGGACTTTTCCAGACTCAGGTGTATTTATAATGCTATTACTGAGACCATCACTGCACTGAGCTGATCCTTGAACACCACTTGGCTGGACTTCTGCTAAATTAGGTCAGTTACTTGAAAGGGGGTGAATATTTACGCAGTCACTTATTTTTAAGTTACATATTCTTGTTGTTTAAGCTACATTTTAATATGTGTCAATATTTTTGCATAATCTGTTTTCTGTTTGATTTTAAAGGAGAATTTTCCATCTGTTTTGGTCAAAATCTGATTTTTTGTTGCTCGTGACTAATTTGTAAACAGGATATTAATGTCCCAATAGGTTCAATATGTTTTGTAGGCCATGTATTAAGAGAAGCTCTTTACAGCTGCAGAAGCTGGTTTATTAGAAACGTGCTCCCAAATATTAATTGTGGAAATAATAATATTAATTGTGGAAATAATTCCACAATAATTAATTATGGAAATAAATGTATTTGCAATTTCAAATGAAATCGCAAATACATTTAAACTATTTTACTGATGAGTTTAAAAAAGTAATTTGATTACAGGAGTGTGTCACTTCTAACGTTTTACTGCGCATCACTGGTTATACTTGCATTGTTAAAGGGAGACCTAAAAATGCAGAAGCGAGTGCTGGTGACCAGTTTCTTTCATGGAACGAATGAGTTTTAATTGCACTTTGTCGGAAAACAGATGACACTAAGAATGGACAGACAAGCTGAACATTGTGCTGTCATAAACATTTTCCACTTGCATTTTAGGTGCCTTGGGATTAATTAAAACAGATATGATCACAATCCATCAATCCATCTGTAAATCTGTGGTAAGATAAGAAGCTGCGTTTCCACTCACCTCATAATTGCGCAATTTGATATTTTGTGAACAAATTTGCTTCATGGAAACACAAAAATTTTGAAAAAAAAGTTCATTTTTTTTTTTATTAAAAGCTGTGGCGCTCGGATGAGGTGGAGTTTTTTTTTTTTTTTTTTTATTTGGCTACGTCAAAATTGATTTATTTCACAAAACTGCAATGGAATTTTTTTTTTCTTTTCCACATTATACGAGTCACATGATCACAAACTGGATGTTGCCACTGGCTCAAACCACAAATAAGACGACAGGAAGTAGCTGGACGGTGATGACATGGCATATTTTTCAATGACTTGTCACGGGAACAAACTTATTCACGTGTGATTTCTTAGTTAATCCCAATTTCAGAATTGTGATAGTTTTTTGTTTTTTTTTTACATTAAGATTCACAAAGTTTTGCGCACATTTGTAATGGAAATGAAGTTATTGTGCTTCAAATGTATTTGTCCAGAAAAAGAAGTCAATGAAAAGTGAACTTTTATAAACCGCCATCTGCTGGTTTCTGGCAGATTAACAACACTGGAACCAAACATGTAGTGCCTCAGGTTACATTACGTATGTGCTGCAACATCGCATAAGTAGTGTAGATTAGCTTCAAGCTGTCAGCCTTCCTCCTCAAGCTAATCTCTCCATTCAAACACACACACTGAGTTTAATGTCCTCCCCCTCTTCCTACCTGAGCCACTCTCTCCTTCCGACTCTTTTTCCCCTCCATCAGCTCAGTCAGGCTGTGGTTTAGCAAGCGAGCAAATGTGGGTGGAATCTTTAATGAAACAGAAATAATGCCACTCCACCACTCTCTGAAAGCATGCACAGTGTATACTGCACTTCAAAGTATTACATACAAATTTAAGTCAAGCACTGTCGAAAGGATCAGAAAGTCAGAGACTAAAGAGGACGTCTCGAACAAAAATGCTCTGTGTGAAACGCAGCTCTGGCGGTGCCGAATGGAGTTAAGAAATTTAGGACTCCAAAGTTTCTGCACCAAAACCAAAGCCAACGAGGTGGTTGGATCAGCATCCCTAAACATCCATCGCAAGCAGCGAGCATAACCATGGCAACACACACGCAGGAATGCTGGCGATGGCAACGAAGTCAGTCACCGAGTGAAATGAAAGTGTTTTTAAAGGACGGTTGGAATTTATTTGCAAAATAGACCCGTAGAAGATGTCAGAGAGAAAATGTAGTCCATCTCATGAGTCTTCAGGCTGCAGACCATGTTAAACATTAATGTGGTGAGCTGTGGGGAGCGAAGCACAAAGTATACTTGGGATTCTGTATAAGATATGTCTATTATTACGAGAAAAATTCACAGCAAAAAACACAAAATCTACCAAGTATTTTTGGTCTAGTTTCTAGTGCAAATATCTTAGCACACTTGAAATGAAGCAAAGGTAATTTAAAAGTAACTTTTCATTAAGAAACAGGGGAGAACTAGTGCTAGTTATTAGAGAAATAATCTGCCAGTGGAACAAGAAATTTTCCCCATATTATAAATTAAAATGTCTTGATCCACTGGCAGATTATGGCATTTAGTTTTTCATCAGTTTTAAGGAATTATTGACTTAAACAAGCTCCTTCATTTTGCTGAAAAGTTACTTATTAGTCACTTTTGTCGTATTTCAAGTGTACTAGTAATATATTCGCACTAGAAACTAGACCAAAATTGCTCAATATGACTTTGTGTTTTGGCCGTGTTGACTGTTTTTCTTCATATATTAGGAATTAATTGGGAATTAATTGGGCTGAAACATTATTTTCGAGAGGTTTAAATCTTGTACATAATTGCCACTTAGACTTGGCGAAGCCTGGAGATATCTCAAATAGCAATAAGCAGTAAAACATGTAACTGGTCATTTTATTTGTCTTTATTTTAGAACAGTGATTTATTTAAAACAAATTGAAATCCATTTTCATCCCACCCTGACTGTGAGGGGATCGTTCAGCGCTCAGTTTTGCATGCGCACCATTCATTTATCTGTCTGGACGAGGATCTGGGATCTGGGAGGCCGCTGCTGTGCGAGGATTGGGCCACCCGTGAGAATTCAGTGTAGATGAGGGGCCCAAAGCAGAACCTGATGCTCATAGGAAAGAGTAAGAATGAACTGTAATGTCAGAAAAGTCACCAGATCTGTCACCGGTTGCTTTTATTTAAAGGCGCAGTTTTATGTTGTGCCATTTTATAGCACAATCAATTAACTATGTTGACTTTAGTTGTTATAGAAATGCTATATGTATCAAACATGACTTGAAAGAAATTTGACTTAGTAATTTAGCACCTTGAAATTTGGCCTCTGTCTCTTTAAAAAATTCTGCTCTTTCTAACACTCCACCTACAAGAAGTCATCACATCACTCCTCTATTAACCGTTTAACGTTTTTATCAGCGTTGCACTGAGAAGTAGTTCATATAATGATGTGCAGTTCCACCGAGTGTTTGCTAATTGCTGCTGGCTAGTCTGAAGGAGCAGAGTGGGGAAGTCGCGGGTTAGGGGTGCTCTGTGAGGCCAAATCGCAGAAGCTTGGAAACTGCAGCTGTTTTTGATGAGGAAAAAACATAATATGATGCAAAGCACAAAGTTGTTTTTACGCAATACTGCCCCTCAAGAGTCACTATAGGGGTTCAAAACTGGCTGACTTGGTGACCATGACTATGCTTGAGGTTTTCTGTCCCAGTCAGGCCATCTGTCTTTGTTTCTCTGAAATACAAGCAGTATGACAGCAATGTGCATGATGTCTTTGATTAGCCTTTGACGGTACTTAGAGGTACTTTTGTCTAGAAAATAGAAATGTTCACTGATGTTATAAGATATAAGAATTCATCATGTAATGTTAACCCAAATGCAAAGACGTAGAATTATTATTTTTTTAAGTTTTAGACTTTTTGGATAATGAAACCTGCTTTCTCATTGTTCTGTCTGTGTAGAGGGTTGCTTGGTTTCACATTCCCAGTCTGACACTGGGAATGTGTCAGAGTTGTAGTCATATGCAAAAATGATGGTTTGCTACACTCTCCGGTTTCAAAATTCTAGTTTGCTATGTATTCAGTACATTACGTATTGAATTACTGGAGATTTGGTTACCAGTTGTACTTGAATACAAAATTGAAGGTCAACTGTCTGTGAAAACGTGTTTTATATATCGTACATAGGTAAACAATCCTGTTGTTGTACACAACCCCAATAGTCCAATTCAATAGATCCAACAGAGAGTCCTAAACCAACATGGCTTGTGGTGTTGTGGATTTCTCTGGTCTCTGCTTGGTGTTTGTGTCCTAACTCAAAAATGACTAGTGTCTTCTTTATCCAGCCTTTGTCCATTTATTCACTTGTTGGGGGTTCTCTTCTCAACTGTTTTTTTTTTTCTTTTTTCTTTTTTCTTCTTCTGTCATTGGGTACATCCACACCAGGCCTGTTTAGTCCACTTTAGTTGAGCTAAACCTAGATCTCTGTTCGATTGGAGTGAACTGCATTGGGACTCTGGTGCAGTCCCAATGCATATATGTGATTGGGTACCATTCCAAAAGCAGGAACCAAACTGTAGCGCATGGCATTCTGGGTAAATTCAGTCAAATCAAGCACTGTGTCTAGCAGGAGAAATGGCCTGTGATCAGACATAAATTAAAGAGGAGGTCATATTTTATATTAATAAGACAAAAGAGAAATCCTATATCCACTAAAATCTGACACCATTCCGTTTTGCCTACATTTCATAAAGAAAGGAGTTGCGCTCTTTGTTTTCTTCACATTTTTTGTGCTGTTTCCTTCAGTGGTTCTTGGGTCTTTGATGTGAAAACACCCTCAGTCAGTTTGATGTCACACATTCGTTATATATCTGATCAGTCTTCCAAGTAACAAGTGGTTGGGAACGTTGCTGTGGTCTACTGGCGTTCATGTAAATGAGCATTCACTGCTGTAGACCTCTCAAAGGTGACTCTTATTTTGCCCTCCAGAGAGCTGACATCAAACGAAGGTAAAATTGGTTTTACATGGGAGCTGCATAGCGCTGAATGGGGATCTTAACATTATTCATGAGAGCAAATTGGGCACCGTTGATTTAGAAGAGCGGGGGGACTCTTGCATGCAGGCATCTATGCTCAGTGCGGTGCTTATCTTTGTCACTTATTGTGTAATCCCCTAGGGCAACGGGGGAAAGGGTGGAGGTTTAGGATGTCATCGTGAAAACCAGCCTGTCCTCCACCCAATCTCCACCCTACCCTATCAGCTGGCCTTGCCCCTTCCCCCATCCCCACCACACTCCTTCCCCAGGCGGCTCCTTCAGAGTTCTGCCTTAATTACCTGATTTGCCTGCCATGAGCTGTCAGTGTGACTCAGTGCTATAGCTTACCCCAGTGGAGTCGCCCTAATGCCTTGATGCCTCAGTGCAAGCTGTAGCACAACAAAGATCTCTGACCTGGTAAGGGGCACAGTGTGGCTCTGAGCCAATCAGACCCCGCTGTTTCAAAATGTTATCAGCCTTGAGCAGGGAGGACATGTTAAGGCTAATAGCTAATTTAATGTGATAAAACCCTGAACGAATGGAGGAAACCAAGTTGTTGTGGCAGACGGCGAAGCAGTGAAGCGCAATGATATGGCAAAAAGATGAAGCACCATGGAGTTTTTTTTTTTTTTTTTTTCATTTCTTTGCAACAGGAATACTGGAATACTCTGCACAGGTTTTGCGTACGCTGATTAAAGTTGTATGGTTGAGGTAAATATAAAATGAGCAGGCTTGAATTTTTATGGGCTAATATATGGGTTAATGTATAGACCTTTTTATGCTGCGTTTAAGTGGGATGTGTATTGATCAGACGCTTACTTAAATAAATTGGTGAGGTAATTTTGAAAGCAACCACTGATTGACATTGGTAGAGTGGAGGATAATGGGTTATATACTGCAGGGTTCCAAAGCCTTTAGGAAAAGATTGGAATATTAGCATTGTCCATGCCTGGATTCACATGGGAAGAAAAAATACGGTTTTGAAAAATATTTATATCGCCATCCGTCCATTAAAATGGTTTGTCATATAAATTGAAACAGTAAATGTTAGTTTTGAAAAGTCTTGAACTTTGTTATGAAGAGTGCTTTATACAGCCATGCCAACATGCAGCAAACAGCAAAACGCACTGTGAAGACATGAATGATGCGAACAAAAATTCAAATGAAACAAATCCTAAAAGCAGCAAAACAAATTTAAACAAAAAATGCTGCAACTGCGGGAAATACAAGTGGAAGGGAAAACGCAGAAAATAGTAAAAACAACATCAAATATGAATTGTTGCAAACTCACTTCACAAACCGAAGTGCTCCACACCCCGAGCTGGAGGCGAAAGCCAAATCGTATAGAGCAAACCCTCAATGAAGACAGAATGTTGCGATTTAATAAGATATATATATATATATATATATGTATATATATTTAATAAGATATATATATATATATATATATGGTTGCAAAAATTTTTGTTAGCATTTGTTTTGCTGATTGTAAGTTTTTGTTTTTATTTTCTGGGAGTGCAGCAGTTTTTGTTTGCAGCATTTTTCTGTTTCTTTTGTTGTTTTTTTTCATTTGTTACGATGTTTTCCCTTGTTTCACGTGGTTGCATGAAACTAAAAAAAGAAGTGTTTTTTTTTGTTTTTTTTGAGCTTCTTTGTTCAGAAGCAGCCAGAACATACTTGCGTAACCTTATTTCTAAGAATGTTGCATTGTTAAAACATTTCCTCATTCAGACACTTCAAGACGAATCTTACGATTGCAGGCTAAACCCAACAAGATGTCTCTCTGCCAAATTTGATCTGATGTCTTGCCTGCACACCAAGCCCAAGTCAGTATCTATGTTTATCGGCTTCCAGACATTAACGCCCACCCCCTCGCACATGCACTTCCATCTGACACGCCTGCATACACTCTCCTTGACTGAAACACGTCTGGTGCCCTTGAGCTCTAAATGGTGTAGCAGCGGCTCCACAAAGGCGATGACTACGGGAGGAGTCACCTGCAATCCACGATTAGAGGATTTCAGCAGGGCCTGCCACCAATAGGTGCTGACATGTGGGACTGTGCTAAGCATTATTCCACACAGCTAGTGGAGGAGACCTACTTCACTGGCCCAACAGGACCCCGTCTCCCTGCTGCTGCCCCCTCCACTGAGACTTACCAGGGCAGACAACGCAAAAGGAGAGTTCATCATTTATGCATGTGCGAGATTTATAATTGAACAAATGACTTCTTCTTTTTGGTGTGTTTTTCAGCAAAGCTAAATCTAACATCAGGACAGCCTGGTGAAGTCGGAGGTGATTTGATTTTGGTGTTTTCATTAAGCAATCAAAGGTAGTCTGCATTTTAAAGGGGCAGCGCTATAGATGAATGTAATTTTACTTGTATAGCAACAAGGCAATGCAAAGTGCTTATGTATTTTATAGCCCAGATAAGTGACTACATGAACTTCAGTTGTTCTATCACATATGACTTAAAAGAAATTTGACTTAGTAATTTAACACCTTGAAATTGAGCCTTTGTCTCTTTAAAAGCTCCTACTCTTTCTGAGATTCTGCCTCCCAAGAAAGTCATCGCAACATCACTCCTCATTAACCTTTTAGCAACATTTTTACCAGCATTTCACTGAGAACTGGCTCTTCTAAGGAGCTCAGCAGATGCACAGTTTGCTAATTGCTGCTAGCTAGTCTGAAGGAATTGTGCGAGGGAGTTATGTGGGAAGGGTGTAGAATGGTTGCCACAGGTGATTAAATAATTTCTCAAACATGCATGAAAGAATCAAAGTAACACGAAAGGTATGTTTTTGATGAGGAAATAACATTATAATATCAAGTAAAGCTCAATAAGTTGGATTTTACATACTACTGCCCCTTTAGAGTGTCAATGTTGACAAAAGAAGGGAAGCTTTATGAAAAAAGAAAGAGGAAACCTTACTGTACAAAATTGTTTTTCCTCTATTTAATAAATGCAAAGAAACAGGCAGAGACAGCCTTCAAATATTTCTCTATCAGTCTCAGAGCTGACCGACTATCGACAGAATCCACATGAAAATTTCATCACATCTCTCCGGATTTCGTTGCCAGCCCCCGCTTTTGATCTCATGCCGGTTTTCTTCGGAATCATCAACACATCTTCAGAAATGCGCTTCGCCACTTTTACGGAGTGCATCTGCGAGCGGCACATCTGTTGTGCGCTGCGTCTTACTTTTCATGCCAGCCATTAACGAGATTATCATTTAACAGCCGTGCACACAAACACACTTGATGACAGCCAACAGCCGCCCACATGTTGTCTCTCTTGCTCGCGAGCGAGCGTTATTAAAATAAATTGTCTGGAATTCACAGCTGCACATTCGAATAATATGTCATAAAAAAACAAATTGGGTTTATGTAATTTCTCCTTTATTAGATAATTCTCAGGGAAAAGTCACACACTGTTAGGGTTGTCTTCAAACAAACAAATCCTTGTTATTTAACAGCCCAGGAAAATGAAAAGTGTCTGCCTGCAGGTGGGGAGATTCACTTTCTTCCCTTCTTCAACTCTAGGCTTTGTTGACATCTCTGCGCTCACGTATAAAATCGTAATATCTTCATGGCAGATATTAAGGTTATGTTACTTGCCCAAAAATATACCTTATTCGATATTAATTGATATCAGTTTTCACAAACCACACTTATAGGAACAGGTCACTGACCCAGTGGTTCTGCTTTTTCATTTTCAAGCATTGATGGCTCAGGAAAAAGTGTTTATCCCAGAAGCGTTCTGATATTTGTTCTATCCTGCATGCATTTTGCTGAGATTTCAACACTCAACCTAACGGTAAACACAAACCACATCAATGGAGTCAGAGATGCAGTTTAAAAAGTCTACAGTGAGATATCTGAAGAAACAAAGAGCAGCTGTTCTTTTCTATTCACTTTTGATCAGCTTGCCCAATTGCATAAGCGACCCAGTCGATGATGAATGTTTGTTTTCTAAAACAGACGTCTGCAGAAACAATGTTAATATTTAAATTTAAACATAGTCATATTTCCCTGCCTTGGATCTTGCAAATGTTGCCTTAAGTAAACGACGATGCAACGTCAGCTTCCTCAGCATCTGAAAGGTTTGGATTTTACTGTCAGGCCAAGTTGTTGCATCTCCACTCTTCAGCATTTTTTGTGTGAAAATCAGCTCAGTTGATCCACATCCACATCTTTCTGTGGTTTAATTGGTACACATCTATCATTGTTGCAATACACAATTAATCAGTTAATCGCATGATCAGTTAAGATGAGCTTGATCATTTCCACTCTAATGATTAATATATTTTGAGGGCCAATTTTGTTCACAGACACCAGGCCTGCAAATCCGTTTAAAAAGTATCGAAAACAGCATGTGACTTTGAACAAAAAGGGTTGAATTTGTATTTGGAAGACAAATGTTTTGGGTTTTTTTTTTTTTGACTTGTTTTGTTTTGCTTTGTTTTTATTTTTTAAAGGGAGGAGGGAGAAGGTGGAGGACCTTGATTTTATTTTTCATAAAAGAAAATCAAGTTTAAGCTGATTTTTTCCAACTCGAACTCAACTTGCCTCATACCATCCTGCCACAACATGGTGTGGAAAATGCGTATTTTTGTAAAAGTTACATGTTGCAGCTTTAATGTTTTGCAAAATATCAGTTTTTCTTCATATTAGGACTCATAAAACATGTCTTAATATATTTGATATACACAAACACATGGAAAAAATAAGAAATAGTGTGACGAACAGCTTTCTCAAGTGACAACTCTGATCATTTCAAGTCGTCGTCTTCTTGTCTTTATGGTCTTCCCTTTGTTTCACCTTCACCGTTTAATTTGACCTACCTCCATTTTGAGAGCTTTCTATTTCCCTCCTTGCCCTCTCGACCCTCCACACTTTCTATTTTTCGTGACCTCCCTGCGCTAAAACATAAACGCACACCAATGCATCCTTTCGAACCGTTTGGGATCTGGGTGAGGTTCGCCTCCCCATCAGTCGCTACCATCTTTACGGATCAGCCGGCCATAAACAGCTGATGGTGGCAGCGGAGGTGGTCTCCATTTTTTATGAGTTGGTGCAAATCATTTTATTGAGACAAAAGCAGTTATGAGGCGGGCTCTCCTCTCCTCATCACTCTGTCACCCTTTAAACATGCTGGGACCATAGCCCTGCCTGATGGCCGCTTGTTCTCATTTAGAATACAATTTCTCTGATGGATGATTACAGCCAAATGCTACTATACTGGGAAGGTGGATGAATGTGAATATATTATTCCAATGTGAAGAGATAACGCACTCTAAACAGATCCAGGCAGCATCTAAATCGGGTTGTTATTTCCTATGGTTTTACGACAATTTGTATTATTATTTCTTAATTTGTGACCCAGATCTAAAACTAAAGAATTTTGAGTAGCTCAAATTTTAAACTCGGGATTTTGATTGTATAAAAATGCTGATTGGTTTAACATTTTAGCTATTTAAACTCAGATATGATTAAGCGTGACAAATTATAATTTCATGTCATGTTTTCTTACATCACCTTTAAGTTATTTAGTCCATAAAACCACGTATGGAGTCTGTGGTATTACCTGAAGTCGCACATAATCCCGCACTGTCCCGGTAACAGACAGTTGCGTTTGCTTTCACGGGGCCAGGAGGACTCAGCGGTATTTAGGAGATCATTACCAGAAATGTGGACAGATGGTGAGCGCCAATACTGAAACAGTCAAACACATAAATGCCTCAAGCTCCCCGCTATTCATAGCAGATGATGTGATTTTATGATCATCTTGATGGCAGATTTTCCTACTTGAGAAAACCCATGACAAGCTGTTACTCTGTGTGATTACAAGGCCGTAAATTAACCACTGAGAGTGCCGCCGTGTATCACTGCAGGGAGAGCGCGATGTTTATTAAGCTGGTGTCTCTGATTTTGCCTCGAACGCTGGAGCTTTCTTGTGCCTAAACCCTGTTTATGCAAGAGCGCGGTGCGGTGTTTGTCTGTCAACGCAGTCCATCTCTATGAACACCCACAGCAAATAGTGCTTCATCTGAACAGTTCCTGAAAGCATGTGCAGCTTTAGCCAGAAGTTTCCATTTGCTCATCATGGTCATTTTGTATTATGTATTACAAGCTTGAACCCTATGGATATTCTCTATTACACAAGGTCTAAATAGCATATACAACCTCAAATATATGCTTACATTTCCCTAAATATTGTAATAAGTAGTTCTGTAGGTTAGACATTGTCTTTAACATTATCAGGCCTTATTGTCATTAGTACTCTCAAATGTCTGTGGCTTGAAGTTTATCTTGGTCCTCAAAAAAGGTTTTGATTGCCACCACTCATTCGATTGACCAACGTGTAGAACAACAGGGATGTCTGAAGAGCTCAGTGAAGTGAAGGGGAACTTTGTAATGATCTTAAAATGACAATTTCTTTCCTTTTCTTTAAGAATACCTTTGAACTGAGAATTCCAAGACCGTCAATTGAAACAAATGTAGAGTATATATCTGAATTATTCTCAAACTCCAGATTTGGGAAAACAGTTTTAATTAAATCTAACTATTCTGCCAAACGAAAATGGTTTTATATTCAGTCAGAAGTCGTAGACTAACAAACTAGCAGATGACTTCAAAAAGTATACGGTTGGGTTGCTTGGAGTATTTAATCAACTATCAGTGAAATACTAATGAGTGAAATATGAATGTATGTGAGCCTCTGAACCTGTTCGGTTTGAGAAAATTCACAATTACTTCAAAAGCTAAAATTTGTAAAAGTCCTTGAAGTTTTATGCCATACAGTCACCACCCTGGAAAAAGAACGGATTAAATAAACCATTAAAAAGTCCAAGTTAAATGTGCTGTTCACGCCTATTACGACTGACTATATCAAAGTCTGTCCCGCGATTTCCTTTTGTCTCCATTGCCTTCTTCTGACACCATTTGGATCAGAAACGGCAGCCTTGTATCTGTCGACAACTGCAGGCCTTCCTCTCTCAACACCTCGGGGCCCAACCCTGGGAGTACTGCATGTGTGAAGTGAGTCTGGCTCTAAATGTGCAGAAACATGTGTTCGCCACATTGTTTGTTTGCTGTAGCAGGTTGAACGACCAGTGGGTGGAAGTGGCTGGTGACTTGAGATCGCTCATTAGGAATTTATGAAGCGCTAAAATGTTTGGTCTCTAGGGAGGGGGGATTGGCAGCTGTCGCGCAGCCAAGCAAGTGGGCTGGCGACAGAAGGAGGGATCCCACATTAGCACAGAGTGGAGGCTGTGGTATACGGCAGCGGTGCCTGAAATATTTACGTAGGTTACTGACACTGGTGGTTTATGCAACAGCTTTACAAGGCTGCTCCTATCACAGAGCACGCGACGTAGAGTCAGCATTTGAATATTAACAGCTTTTATGTTGTTTGTAGCTGCTCGGCAGATGGCATCAAAATTATTCACTAACTTCTAGTGTGTTGTAAATCCACTTGATCTTCAGCTTTGACTCTAAAATTATGCAATTATCCAAAATTATCGGATCAATCTTCTCAACCACATTTTTTTTCGGTTTTTGACAGAAATTTTGAAGTTTTTAGGTACACTGTTGTAAAATGTTTAGTATTACTCGTTTAATGACCTTTATGAACTACAACTGTTGAGATACAAAATGTCCAAAAACTGGAAGTCTTTGAGTCGGTGCGTGTCAACAAAGTTTTGTTCTCAGTCCTGTATCACCCTATATAGTTTATAGTGATTACTGGCAATTGCTGTTCTAAGATGAATCTTGGTAGTTTACCGTTCCACTTCGAGACTTTTTAGTTTGTTGCAAGGCCTGCTAAACATGCGTGGTTCACTAAAGAAGCTACACTAACTGGGAATAATGCTGCCGTAGCCCCCCAGGCCGCACTGAAAACAAGCATTGGTCGCTGAGGATTATATGCTGATTTGTTAACTGTTTACTGAAACACAGAAGAAAGCAGCTAAGAAAATAAAGGGAGGAGTTTCTTACCTGGAAATTCATGCATTGTTTTTGGGCCCAGAGATGAAAAACCAGAGACACTCACTGCTCCTTTCTTCTACAAAAAAAAAAAACAAGTGTCAGTTCTGTTTTTCTTCCTTTGCTCCTGATGGCCCATGGTTTTCTTTATTCACTTTGTGTATATCGCTTTTAACCGAGGTTTGCTTGGTCCACGTTGATGTGCATAGTAAGTGTAGGGGAAGTCAGTGAACGGTACCATCTGAGTCCACTATGCTTCTATTGAACAGATTTACTTGAGCACGGATTCAAATTAAATGTATCAGATGAATGTGTTATGTTTCTGTCTATAACGTTAGCATGTCATTAAAAAGGTAAAAACCTTTTAATACCTTGGTATCTTAATGATCCATGCCTAGTCCGGGGTAAGGATAACCTGGTGAAAACCGGTCCTTATTTGCTTCATAGAGAGTGTCTGAGCTCTCAGCTGTTGAGAAACGATTGCTTCCTAGAGGCATGGATTGTGTTATGGTTTTAAATTTCACACAATTGGTAACGTTTGCCAGTAATGTAGCAAGTGGAATTGCACAGGAAGGGAGCAGAGGAAAACTTGAAGTCCTTGTGCCTAAGTTCAGGTGCGACTCAGAGTTAGGCTGGTAAGGGTATTGATGATTGCTTTGACAAAGCAACTATATATATATATATATAAGTACCTTGACATTTTTAAATACATAGTTCCCCTTAAAAAGTAGTGCTTTGAACTCTTCCACAAATGTTTGTCAGATATTTGGTTGTCTGTCATTTATTTTAAATGAAAACGTTTCCAGCTATGTTTTAGGATGTTGTTTCTCTTGTGCTAAAAGTGTAGTAAGAGTATATTTAACTGTGGATCTGTCAATAATGGCTGACAGTTACGGTGAAGGTCCTGGCTTCACACTGGCAATGTGGGTTGACTAATGTATTCAGAAATGTATCACATCACATTGACTGCTGTAAAAATTAGAGTTTTGGCTACATGTTAAAGAACTGTATTAAAGTGTGTTTTCTGTTCTCAGTGATTGATGACAGTAATCTTTGATGCTAGTAATATTAGAGCTCTGTTAAAGCTTTTGGACTCATTAGATTCCCTCGTGAATAATGTGGAGATTTACAGTAGCTCTAGCTGATGAAGTTAGAACTGATGAAGTTAGAACTTGAAAAAATATTGTTAGAATCTACAACTGAAGAAAATTTTCATTTTTACATTAAAGCATCCGGTTCTAGATACGTTTTCGCTTCACAGCCAAAATGAGTTCATTCATTTCAGCCGAAATGTTTTTTTTATACAATAACGATTCTTTTTCAGACAAAATAAGATGGTTTCAGAAATGTGATTTCTACACAACAGTGCACCTTTTTATGTCTAAATCCACTACTTTTGTCTTTACAACAAACGTAGTGGCAAGTAGCATAGCACTAAAAAACCCCAATAAACTAACACTTTTTATGTTCAAAAACCAGGACTAGAATTACATTTTCTTACAATTTTGTAATCTTGTTCTTTTCCCCCTCTCTCTGCAGTTTTCTGTGAAGATCTACGTTCCAGCTTATATTTTGTCAATGCATCTGTGCAAGAGGTAGTGTTTGCCAGCACCACAGGGACATCGGTGCCCTGTCCCGCTGCAGGCGTGCCCCCTGTCTCACTGCGCTGGTACCTGGCCACCGGCGAGGAGATCTATGATGTGCCAGGGATCCGCCATGTGCACCCCAATGGCACCCTTCAGATCTTCCACATCCCCCCTTCCAGCTTCAGCAAACTCATCCACGACAACACTTACTATTGCACAGCGGAGAACCCCTCAGGGAGAATCAGGAGCCAAGATGTCCACATCAAGGCTGGTCAGTTTTTTGTTTTCCCTCTCCTCTTTGAATGTCTCTGCCACCGATTGATTTGTTGTAGCCCTGGAAATGAACATTGCACTAAAGAGAGGTTGTTTGTCTGAACTCTGCCCGCGTCGTCTTCCAGCTTAAACACTGCACACCTCTCTCTCCTCTACCTGTAGTCCTACGAGAGCCGTACACTGTCCGGGTGGAGGACCAGAAAGCCATGAGAGGCAATGTGGCGGTCTTCAAGTGCATTATCCCTGCCTCAGTGGAGGCCTACATCACTGTTGTGTCCTGGGAGAAAGACACAATGTCAATCAATGCTGAAAGTAAGGCATTACACTTCTTTCTTCTCTAACAACCAATGTGATGATGTTTGCTAGACTGTGACATGCTCAGATAGCGGTATACATGCTGATGGGAATGCTTGGTAAGGTATGTCTTGCTTGGAGCAGGCGCAGACCTCTTGGGCGTGCTGATATTGATATTTGGATTTTGGGCTTTTTTACATTCTGTGAAATAACAGTGCTTCCATGAGTGGTGCTGTGTGCCACTGCAGAGAGGGCTGTTTCTCTACATCTGTCTGACCCAATGACGGCAGGGTCCTGCTCGTCCTCCTTTTGCCCGGTCTTCCACGAGAGTGCAGGCTGCCAGCAGTGTCACTTAGTCTCAGTGTATTGACCCATTTCTCTGGCTGATAGGATGCATTGCGGCGCGCCGATCATTCAAATCACTTAAATGGAACGCTCTTCTGCGTGATTGTTTCCCAGCCCTGGGGGGGGAATTCACTTTATGTGGGGCATTTAGCAAACTCAATAGACGAGTGCTAATGTCATTTTGCTTTTGGATGGAGGGCAAGTGCTGGCTAGCCATTGCTTTTTCCTTTTTTTTTGTTGACGTTTCACATTTGTCCACCAAGGAAATATTGGGCATGTTGAAATCTATATCAATCTCTAAATTGTACACAAATTGATTTTAGTGCTAGCATGTTCTGTGATGTCCCTGAACTGTTTGTTGTCTCGCTGCCAACGGTTTGGCAGTGCAGAGGCTGAGCCTGCCACAACGCTGCCAGCCACAATTGTACTTCAGTGGCAGAACATGCCATTTATGGATATAAACGTTTTTGCTAAGGCTTCAAGAAATGGATGTTTTTCACTGCACTACCCCACGTTTTTACGACCCTTTACTTAGAAGCCAGATAAGGCGCCTGAGTAATCGAAGTTGTTTCCAGCTGAATGTAGCTCAGGTGGGGTTGAAGTGTTCCCTCTTTACCTTTTTTTGCTGAATACTGCTGATGATCTGACAGGAAGAAAAATATGGAAGACCAACTGAGATTTTTTTTAGGAATCTTTCTGGTCAAGATACACATGTAGAAAAAAAAGAAGTTGCACCAATCACTTTAATTCAGGTAACGTTCTAAGTTTAGAGCCAGCTAATGGAAAGTTGATATGTTTGTTGATCGATGGCTCGTGACTGGGGCTTCCAGCTTTACCCCCATCACACTTTTCTACATCGGCCTTTTATTCCAATGGTGCTGGAAGAATATAAAACCCTACAAATGCCTACACCTCGCTATCATACACAGGTTGTTTATGAAATTAGTCAGGATCCCTATAATGTTTTGGACATATGAAAACAATTCAACCACACGAGCATCTCAGCTCTCAGAAGTCCCGTAAACTCCACTGTATCAATGAAATTGTGACCCAAATCTATGAAAAGTACACCGACAGGTTTTAAATGCTTGCATAAAAACTGTTCCAGAGTAAAACTTGTCTAACTGTGAGTAAATCATACCAGCTCATGCCTCATGGAAAATAGAAATGTGAATCTTTGACTGTTTGAGAATTTGAAACATCTTTTCCTCATTACTTTTATTTACGTTTAAGTTGCAAATTCTAACAAGGTGCTTATCTCGGCCAGTAAAAAAAAAAATCCTCCCATCTGGCGCCATCAGCCATGTAAATGCTGTCAAAAACATCATCTAGCCACCAATCCACTGCTCTCCTGCATGCTAAATAATGGATGACAGAAGCCTATGAATCTATGAGCAAGTGGTCTTTATTCACGTCTCGATGCACGCACCCAGCTTCGCATCGTCCATTTCCCCCATTCTCTGCTACACAGTTTCTAAGTGCACCGTCTACGTGTGTGTGTGTGTGTGTATGTGTGTGACTGCGTGAGTGACAGCTCCACACAAGACGGCTCAACCCCTCAACCTCAAGACCAACCTAGGGCATTTCACAATTCAATTATTTAAAATCGTATCAACACTTTGACAATGACAAAAAAGCTTTAAGAAATAAAGCTTTTCTGTCTCTAGCATGAATAATTGACAGAGAGTCTTCACTTTAGGAGATAGAGCCTGGTGCGCTGTACTGGTTACACATTCCTACCGTCGGCCTCACTGGACTGGACATTTTCGAGCTGTTGCAGGGCAGATTAACAGAAGACTTATGCAAGGACCCTTTTGTCCATTTGAAAAGATTTTCAATTTATGATGAAAAGTGCTTTAGGTCATTGCATACTGGCAAAGCAACTGGTATTGCTACTTGTCTTTTCCTTTTTTTTTTTTTTTCTTAATTCAAAGAACCATCAGAAAATTCTCTTTTTGGAAAGGATGGGCATGATTTATCACAACGTGAGTCACTGGAAAGTTTTACTAGATTAGCTCAAGAGAGCAGAGTTGCCTGTTGATTTAAATAAAGGAAAGGTGTTAAGACATTTTGAATGGATTTTCATTCTTTACTCTTCACACAGGTAGGAAATTCACACTGAATGCCAGAGCTTATTTGCATTATTATATCTACTCAAACATAGTGGACTGTCCAAGGACACAAACCCTGATCCATTCAAAACCAACCAAACAGCTCTGGTCCCCTTAGAGAAATGTGAAAATATTGTGGAAAATGTTAGAAATGTAACTTTGAACAGAAATTACATTCTTCTGTTGTTTGTTTATGGTTTCTGTTTAAGGACAAAATCCAGTCTGAATAGTTCCCTCCAGTAAAATCCAGATATATTGATACCACTGGCAGATTCTGGTTGGAGAAAATCTTTTCCTCTGATTTAAGTGAATATTGTGGAGTTTCCATGTCAGAATCCTAATTTGAACCTGATAGAAAATCCGTGGAAGGAGCTAAAGAAGAGGGTGATGGCAATGAAGGTTCCAGTAATGCCTGGTGGCCTGCCAGGCTTATAATACACTGGGGGGAAACCTGAATTTAAATCTAAATTTGGGTCTTTATTGTAGGTTTTTCATGTTTTTGTAGGATTGAATCATGCTAGTTACCTACCTCTTCAACACCTTTATTGTGCACCTCAACGGCACCATTCTGATGAAGCTATTCCTGTCATGTGAACGTGGCTTTTTTTAAAAAAATTCATCTCCTTGTAGAAAATGGCTGGTGCTGGCAGAATGGCGAAAAAGCACAAGAAATGTGTGTGCATATGTAGGTTAGAATGAAAGGGCAGCAAGTACTTCATTTTCATCATTTGTCCAATGTATTCCTTGTAAGTAAGAGAAAACAAACAAACAAACAAACAAAAAAAAAAGCCCCATCTAAATGCAGATTGTACCTGGTAGAGCTGTGTGCCTTGCCTGCAGGGTTGGCTCTCTGGATGTATTGGGGTGATGTGTGTGTGGCTGCGGCTGTGCTGCTGAGCAGGGCCATTCCCCCAGGTGCAGCCTTTGCTGCAGTCACTGAGGAGGCCTTGTAGTCATTTGCCCCGGCCTGATGCTGTCTGCTCTGCATTCAGCACCCGTCGGGGCGAGAGGGGGCCAGCCCCCCGGCAGAATACTGCAGACACATGCGCGCGTGCACAAGGGGGCTTTTTTTTTCATTCAGCACACGACCAGGACACAAAGGCCATTGGCCATCACACAGATTCTCTTTGCTTTGCTCATCTCTCCCTCCACCGCCTTTGGTTTCGTCGTTCGGGTTTTAATTTATTGCTCTGCTTTTATATTATTACATAAACATAGCTCTAGAATCCAATTATGAATAAAATTATGGAGGCTTATTTGATGTCTGATAATAAGTGCCTCTTTGCTATCTTGGAGGTAGATTAGCACATCGCTTTACCACTTTCATTCAGCCGAATTATTTGTTGACGATTCAGATACGGTAGGTTTTCTTTGACCCCCAGTCCCCTCACCAATGCCCCGTAGCTCCAAAACATCTGGTACTGCTCTCCAGGTGTCCACGTCTGGACAGGTTGCCAGTCCATCTCAGGGCAACGTGGAGACGTACTGGAGAAACAAAAATCAGAAGGGCAATGTTGCATAGCCAATTCACCTAACATGCATGCTTTGTGGAATCCAGAGTAGCCAGAGAAAACCCACGCATGCACATTCTCAAAGAGAACAAGCCAACGCCTTGCTGATAGACGCTGTTTATATAAAACCCAGATCCTTCTTGATGCAAGGCAAGAGGATTAACAACTGCTCCATCGTTTGCCTATAAACTCCACAGGACCAGCGAATCCTGATTGGTGGTCTGAGTTCGATATATATTTTAAGAAAGATTTCACTATTGAAGACTGTTGTGGTGACTGGATCGCACACTAGTTTCTAAAACATGTAGTTGCACCGTTTTAATGTTTGCATGTGAGGCGGAAACTTTTTCTCCATTTGTAAATGAACTAGCAGATTTTAAAGGGGCAGTATTGTGCAAAATCAACCCTTTTGAGCTTCACATAACATTATAATATTATCCAAAGCTGGAGTGCTATTTTGATTCTCATGCATGTTTGAGAACTCCTGCCGTCTCCCAGGGCAACCATTCAGTTGTGCAAAACGCCTGGCTGGACCTCGTGTCACCTTAGAGGCGAAGCTCCTCCTGCAGTTTCCGAGCTTCTAGCTTCCACCTCACAGAGCAGCCTTCCCCTGCAAATCCTCCTCTCGGCTCCTTCAGACTAGCCAGCAGCAATTAGCAAGCATCTGGTAGAACTGCGTATCTGCTGAGATCATTATACGAGCTGCTTCTCAGTGCAACGCTGGTGAAAACGTTGTGAAAGGGTTAATAGAGGAGTGATGTTGCGATGACTTCCTGAAGGCGGAGTTTCAGGAGAAAAAGCAGAAGTTTTTAAAGAGACAGAGACCCAATTTCAAGGTGTGAGAAGAAATTTCACTTTGTAATTTAAATCATATTTGATATGTACAGTATTTTTATAATAACAGAAGGTTGTATGCCTGGAAAATACATAATACTGCCACTTTAAGATATTCCTGAAAAAAATCCTGTTAACATGTAGAGGAAATTTGCCATTTATTCACGAACAAAATTTCCAGTAGCTTTATCCAAGTGTCTGGAAATGCGTTGGTCACTAACCAACGTAAATACAGAAAACCCTTAGGCCAAAGATGAGCTCTTAGCTGTGCTCAATAGATCGAGTCTGTTCGTCATTTAACTAGGATCACAAGGTAGTAGTGCGCTCTGATCTGAGAGAGAACAAAAACAATTATACCACAAACAGCAATACTACTACAACCAGCGATTCACACGCTCTGCTTCACGGCTATCACTGTTACAGAGCAGTAAACATATTTATAGAAAGTAGGACTGGAGGTAATCCTCAGCCCACAGGTAGTGTGGGATAATGACCGGCTTTTGTTGAGAGAAGCTCTGCAGCTCACTAGCTGTCAGTTTTGCCCTTTTCTTAGAATTCATGTAGGAAGCGTCGCCATTGGCTGAGCGCAACCTTGAGCTAGGGGGCTGGAGAGGGTGTGTAATGGCTTTACTGGTCCCAGTGTGGAAGGATATATATGGAGGGGGAGGAAGAAAGAGGATAACTAAGTCCTTCTTGCTCCCTTTTTCGTTCTCTCCTTCCTCTGCCTTCTGCTGTCGACAGGCAGGGTTGGTAATGTGACGTGTGACAGGCTGTACGCCGTTCTTTCTTCAGCGTTCGTCGTTCTGGCTGCTGTAACTGACCGGAGCGTTGCTATCCACTAGGAAAAAAATGGGTCAGGTGGCCTGCGGAGAATGGCGGACGTACTTACATGCATCCCGCTCAGGGTGGGGCCGCGCCGTGCGGCAGAGCGGCTTCCGATGTCGGAAAAATCAAAAAGAAATTCTGCTTGCGTTTGGCGAGTTGCTTCTCTCCTCACACCCATTGGCCGGAGCTTGGCAAGATAAATACAGGGTAGCACTGAAAGGAGAGGGGAGGGGAAAAAAAAAAAAAAAAGAAAAGAAAAGCTGGGAAGAAAATCAATACCTGTGTGCATAAATCTGGCTGCAGCTGCCACAAAGGATTATGGGAACATGACGGTTGGATACGGTGGGGCTGGGCAGTGTGCAGGCAGCATGATAAACACAAAATCAGGACCTGAAAACGACGGGAGATTAAAAATAAGACTTGTGCAGATTAGGACTGAATCGTGTCAGAATGATAGTAACGGCTTGGAAATCCAGATAGGTACAGTCGTTTGAAAACTAAAATTTGTTTCCATGATTGGGTGATGAACGGCTTTGCAGTGTAGCTTTAAAAGGCTTCCTCCTGGTGGAATACACGAGTGCATATGTAGCAGCCCGCCGACCCTCAGTTAGCTTTCCACATTACTGTTCTCCACGCAGCCTGCTGCCTGAGACTGACAGAGATATTAATTAAATTGGCTGATTTTCTCTCCCTATCTCTCTCTCTCTCTTTTTCCATCTCTGCTGCAATGATCACTCTCCCACCTCCGTACTGTGCTGTTTGCTCGCCAATAACCGCAATTTGTTCTTTATTAAACTCTTGGGGCTGCGAACAATTAGGGTGTGAGCTGGAGGTGTGTGTTAGTGTGTCTGCGCATGGATATATTGAAGCACATGCTGGGCTGCAGGAGGAGGAGAAGGAGAAGGAGGGGAAGAAGCTAAACACTGTTTAATCTTTAATAAACAGTGAGGTCTCCTTTGTGCGGCTGCAGTTTGGCACGTCTTCTTCTCCATGCTGCTCAGCGTGGCGTTGGACCGGCTCACGGCTGCTGCCTCCGCGGCTCCTCAGCCTGGACGTGAGCCAGGTCATGTGTGGCTCCACGCCAGAGCACAGATTAGCTATAAGTGCAACATGAGCTAACAGTGGAAGGAGCCCCCGATTAATTGGCACTTAGACTTTCTGCGGATCGAATGAACTCAGGACTGAAAACTATCACCTGGGTCGTAGACGTCCTTAGGTTTCTAGACATGTTCTCGCAATGTGAGGGTTCAGTGTCTGTCAAATAAATATTGCCGCTAAAATTCGTTTGAGTTGAGAGGTAAATGTTCATTTACATGTCTGTTAAAACTGTCACTTTGTCAAGACAGAATAGTATGAGATGGATAATCTGTGAAAATGAAATAATTTTCTACATCTCTCGATCAGAAACAACCAATCAGAGCCAAGAGGTGGGTCTTACCGTTGTCAATCACTCACTCGCCCTTCGCCACAGCCAGTTTCCACACAACAGAGTCTACCACGCAGGCTCAGGCTCGTTAGCATGGCTGGATAACCAGGAGAAATTATTTTTCTGGAACACTAAGTTGTTTCTCCTCCATTAGCACATGGAGCAGGGCGTTCATGAGCCTGACTGACAGCGCTAAGACCCTCCCCCTGGCTCTGATTGGTCAGAAACAACCAAGTACACCACTTGGTTGAACCACTGGGTGGAAGTGATTTTACACAAATTATCTGTCTCTTACCATACCAACACAAAATGACACATTTTGTTTTTTGCAAATTTGTAGAGAAACCATCATTTTCTGAATAAAAGCTACACACTGCAGCTTCAAAGGCATAACAGATTTGTCAAGTGAGCTGATGTGAAGTTAAACAAAAACTACTTCCATTCAGCTGTTAATGATGATGATAAATTGGAGAAAGTGGGGGGATTATTTAGATTTAGGTACCTGTTTGTGCTGATTTTTATTATTTAAAGAAAACCACCCTGGACAGATTGATGGTCCATCACAGGAACTGGACAGTTGCGAAACAAACGACATACATGCATGCAATATGCAACCTTTACAGCGTAAAATTACTGACATTTTGATGGTTCGGTAGTTCTCAATAGATAATACAGACAGGTTAAGATGGTTTTTTTTGTTTGTTGTACATCAAGCTAAGAGTTTTTATTAACAAAAGCAAAACTACAACAGCAGAACCTGAAGAATTCAGATTTTTTTAAGGCTTGAGCCCTGAATATGGTAGGAATTTAAAGAGCTTTTTTTTTTTATTACCTTTTTTGGAGTACTAATCATAGACAGTAAATATTTAATTTTTCACAGATCATACAAATATCCTCATTTCCATGGCACAATATGCACAATGGTGTCAAGACACAGTAAATCTCCTCAAGATGCACAAAAATGTCTTTTGGGCATTTATGCATAATCCAACAGAAAGTCGGTCATTTTGGACCGAAGCCGCCGTTTATTAGTTTAGTTTTTTTGTTGTTGTTGTTGTTGTTTTTAAATTGTAGACATAGTGGTGAACTTAGGACGCCGTCCTAGGAAAAAATATATAGTTGGCAAACATTAAAGGTGCGTAATTGTGCCTTTGTGATTTAGTCTTTACCAGCAAACTGCCTTAAATCTCCACATACCAATAGAATAAATTTAGTGATGCTCTTCCTAACAACACAGTGTTTTGTATTTGTACATAAATGTATTTTATTTAAACTTACATAAGATTCTATGTTGGTACTGTATTTGACTTTAATTCATTTTGTTTAGTTCGGTTTTATTTCAGACTTTTGGCTTGAGCCACTCCAGCAGTTGGAATACGGCAGAAGCTGCATGTGAAGGGAATCTGAAGCCTGTGCAGCTGCTGACTACATGCTGGTGATTACTCAGACACCAGACTTTTTCTTTTTTTCTATTTTTTTTTTTTTTTAACCAAACAAAACAAAATAATTTTCTGTGACTCCATCGATTTATCACAAAGGCAGCTTGGAGTAGCCAGTACCGTGGAGGGACCTGCTGAGAGAGTGATGTGCGTCTCAGTCTGCGTTGGATGTGTGTGTGTTTGTGTGTAGGAGGAGGAGAGAGGAGGGTTGGGGGGGTGGGGGGGGGGCAGACTTGGCTGTGAATGACTGCTCTTATCGCGCACATGCAGCTGCTGCAGTGTCTTTGAGAGACAGAGGGGCTGTCCATGCATGCCACTCACTCTGCCTATTCACAGCCGTCCTCCCTTCCCCGTGTCCCCCAGCCTCTCTCCATCTCTGTCCCCGTCAGCGCTGCATTTTATGTCAGGGAGGTAAACAAAAGAAAGACGGAAGAGCGAGAAGGAGAAGAAGAAAAAAGAAAAGGAGAGAAGAAGCTAGCAGGGCTTCAATGCAGACTCATATGGAGCAAACCCGGCGATGATTCTCACGACAAGGGACAGGCAAGAAATTAAATGTCACCGGACATCAACGCATCACCTCCTCTGATGTGTGAATGTTTGCACACCAGCATACCTCCCATCCCGCCGCCCCACCCCTATCTGTTTGACACGGACATTTTAGTGGTTTCTGGTCATGGAAATCCTTGGTCAGCCTTGCATGCAGCACACGCCTGCCTGATGATTGTATTTATAGATTTCCTTCAAAGGAGCAAATGTTCAGATGATGCTGCAGAGTGAGGGGAACGCATCGCAGGGCTCTGCAGAGCAGAGCCAAGAGAGAGGCACGGAATATTTTAAAAATAAGACAGATTGAAGACGCTGGTAGGACGGTGAAGTAATTCAGAATTAGAAGAAGTGATAGACAGTGTTCTGTGGCAGCGGCAGAGGAAGTGATGTCTCCATCCAGCGTTTGGTGCATGCGGTGTGCGTTCTGGTTTCTGTGAACCTCCCCCGCGGTCTCCCCCACTTTCCACCGTTCTGTGCCCACGTGTCCTGTCATGTACGGCTGCACTCCTGCGGCACTTTTTTTTTTTTTTCACTCTGTCTCTCTCTCTCTCTCTCTCTCTCTCGCTCTCTTTTTTTCGAGCTGTCATATGTAACCTTGACTCTGGTGGAGCAGATGGTGAGGAAGGGTGATTATGAACATGTGTGGCTGAGAGGCCTGCAGAAAGAGACTTGGTATTTTCGTCTAACGAGGGTCGCTGCATCCTTTGGTCGCTGCGAGACGTTTTTCTTTTCTGCAACTGCTCCCTTCAAAACTGACAAACAAAAAATAAAAACAGAAAAAAAAATAGTTCTTTTGAAAATATTCAAACGCTTAAGGAGTATTTATTGATTTATTTATTTATGTATTTCCCTCACAATTTTGTTTAAATCTTTGAGTTAGCCACTCAATCATTGTTTCTACTGGCTTTTTGTCTTCCACTAATAACAAACCGTATTAAATAAATAATTTTTTAAAGAAATATCAGATTTGTAGTTGGATGTTTACATTACAAGTAAAGTAATTTGTTTGTTTCTTTCTCATCCTCGTCAGGAACGTTAAAGTCTCTAAGCGGCAGAAGCTGGAAGCGGCGCATAAATCATGTATCGCATCATGAAAAATGAAACTCAAGTTTTGGGACTTGGTATAAATAAAACACTCACAGGTGAATTCACGTCTTTCATTTCCATGTAAAGTCTTTCTGTAAAACCTTGGTTTCGTTGACACGTCCTGGTATCTTTATGTGACAGTAATTTCATGCACACCACCAATCTAGAAATGGGCAGCAATCAGGCGCCCCATTTGCAACATGCATAATAATAAACAAGTAAGAAAAAAAACTGGTAGGTTTGATGTCTAAATGGAGAACATCAATGTTTGGTAGTACGTAATTATTTTTATCCAAAAAAATAAAACATTAATTTCTGTAAAAGAAATCAAATCAATTATAAACATTTATTTTTATTACCAAAACTGTGCATTTTTCAGTTAACACATCTGTTTTTATGTATTTATCTATTTAAAATAGTACTCAAATGATCCATTTTTTCTCCTCCTTTGATTTTTTATTTTATTTTTATATTGTCCTCATTTGATACAAACCATTTAAACAAAACAAAAATCTTCAAATTCTTATTAGTTCTAAGAAGAATTAGAAATATTTATATTATCCATTTATTGTTAGCTGATTTTATGGTTCTCTTTACCTTAAACTAATAGTACAAATTAAGCCACATTTATTTGTTATTATTTTTATTACATTTGCTTAATTGTCAAATGGATTACAATTTTATGCAGTTTAGCCATGAATAGACACAATTTTTGTTGATTTTATGTCATTTTTTAAATTGAGGTTTCTTCTTTATTGATATTTAAATGACAGAAACAAGAAGCGTTTTGTAGGAAACTTACAAAAAAAAAATTTAACATTAATTTACCTGCAAGCAAAAATAAATAAATGTGTAAAATGTTTGCTTATTAAATAAATAGATGCAGTTAATTATTTGATCTGAGTGACTTTAAGGCGGCTCTTTGAACTAAGACCGTTTTTTTTTTTTCTCGGCCCAGCCAACAAACGACATTACTTTGTTTAAGTTGAGGAAACCTAATTTTTGTGGAAGTGCTTGCATAATCCTTTGGTTCCGCTAACACAACACTGAGGGGAGTGTGTGTGTGTGTGTGTAGAGGGGGGGGGGGGGGGGGGGACGATTCAGAGGACAAAGAAATAAAACTGATAAGCGAGCGCATGAAAGGTTGTTTGCATAATCCGAGTTAATCCACAATGCAGGAAAAAGTGTTTGTCAAAAAAAAAAAAAAAAGAGCATCTTCCTCTGCCTACGAAAAATGAAGGAGACATGTTTAATTAGCATGTCAGGAGCTGCTTCTTCTTCTGCAGCCGGTAGTAATAATAATAGTTATTATTATTATTATTATTATTATTATTATTATTATTATTATTATTATTATTATGTGAGGTTTCTCAGGTCTGTCTTGACTTCCATTGTTCCTCATTCAGTGGGAAGAGGAATGCAGAAATCTTAAAACTGCGGTAAAATGAATTTATTCTCTCTCCGTATCTTTGTTTCTTTATTCATTTGACTAATTTCTCCTCATTTTGTCTGGGATTTTGCTGGATGAACAGTGATGGAACCCAAGTAGATTTTCCTCTTGAATACAGTAAATAGTCATATTGTTGCTGAGGGCCTGAGTTGACGCTGACAGCTGCACCTGATTGGCTGGAGCGCGGTATGACTCGTCATGCGCTTGGCCAATGCGGCTTGCTCTCAGCCCCCCTGCCACCACTCCTTACACACACACACGCGCACACACACACACACACGCACACTAAATAAATTGCCTAGAGAAATTTAAAAAAAGAAAAAAAAAAAATTAGAGAAAGGGAGAGAGGCTTTCATCTAATTGAGAAGCTCATTTCAGCTGTGCTGGGAAGATAAGCTGCTCTCTCTCAGCAGCTATTAAGCTTACTGTTGGTTTGCCAGTTTCTTCCTTCTTTCATGTGAGTTTTATTTATTTATTTTTGATTTTTTTTGAGCCGTCAGCTCTCTGCTATCTGTGTCAGGCTTGACGTTGCATGTGCAGGTCATCTTTTGGGTGTCCCAGGTGGGGTCTGGCGGGCCACCGTACCTGCAGACTGGTGCAACGCTCCAAAATGGAAACCAGGTCAGGTGACCAGTGCAGCAGCCATTTAGTCACAGAGGGTAAAAGAAATGGGGGGGGGGGAAGGATGAAGAGTGCTGAACTATCCTCCTTTTATCCTTCTTTTATTTAATTATTATGTTTTGAGCAAAGATCACAAATTTTCTGTTCCAGTTAAGCCTCTGCCGGGATTCACCCTGTGGTCTCGTTCGAAGGGTGCAGACTCTCCTCCTCCTCTTCCGTTGTGTCTTTCTGGTGCCTTGATCCCCTTCTTTCTCCTCCACCTCAACCCCCATTTGAGGATTACATCTCCACAATCTAATCCTGGTTTGGTGGCCTGAGGGGCAGGGGGGGGTCACACTTTAATGCCTGAAATGTCCTGGTGTGGAGGCGAGATTGTGGAAATTGTCGAGAGATGGGATAAAGAAATCAAGACTGTTTGATTTATCAAATTAAGTTGTTGATGTTTTCTTTTTGTTTTAATGGCTCTAGTGGTCTTTATTTGACAGATAATTGCCAGAAAAGTGGGTAATGAGAGAAGGGGAAGACATGCAGCAAAGGTCACCAGGCCGGGAATCGAACATCCCAAGTTGTTGATATTCTTTTGTTTGAAATAAATGCACTTCAGTGTCAAGGTCTTTAGAACAACTTAAAAAATATATTAGAATTTACTAGAAAGCTCTGCTTTCTTATTTGTTTATTGTTTAAAGAACATAAATATATGTTGTTGTCCCCGTACCAGCAGCAAAGTGACAGGCAAAATGATATTCACACAAATATCAAAATAAATAGGAGAAAATGATCTAAAATCTGAAGACCTAACAGAAAACAAATTTACAGTTGCATTTGGGTTCGAACAGGAGTTCTCCTGAGTAGCATAATTTAAAAAAAATGGACCACCGCTGATGGATCTACTTTGAAAACTATTAACAAGATTTACTGTAGTGGAAGTATTTTGTACTTTAGTTATTAAGTTCATTAAAACTGCAGATCGATTTGCTTAATTTTAACATGAACTTTTGATGATGTTGTTTGGACTCAACAGGGACAGCTGTAAGATGTCAAACACAAAAAGAAAACAACTTGTCGTGTTATTTGTGACACTTTATACTCATAAATTGGAGCTTTTTTAGAAAATCAACAGGAACCAATGTCCACTCCTGGACATTGGACATTTATTTTTACATCTGGCTGTTTCTATCTCCTTGAATCGGTCACACGTTTGGCGCCGTTCAAACTCTGTCAGTGAATATAGCTGAGTTTTCACTAGAAATGTATGCAGAACTTTGGCTATATTCTGCTAATGTAAAAAACATCCCAACAATTTTCCAATTGCGGTGTGCCCATCTAATAAGAAACACAATAAAAATCACACATTAATAAGTGTGTTCATGTGATAAACTGTTGAAAAAAAACATGTCACACTGTCGTCTTCCTGCCACTTCCTGTTGTTTCTGCCAGTAGTAACATCCAGTTGTTGCTCACATGGCTCATGTGATGCAAAAAAATTATTTCCATTGCAAATTTGCAAAAATAATTATGAGTCAGCCGAAAAACCACCTGATCCGAGCGCAAAAGCTTTTTATCAATAAATGTGTTTTTTTTTTTTTTACATTGACATGTTTTCATTAAGATAATTTATTTTTGTAATTCCAATTTGTACAATTATACAGTAAATGGAAATGTAGCTTGTGTCTCTGTAGCGTTAAATCGTTACTGACTTGTTTTGTTAGCCTGATCACTGAGCACAAGCGTGAGTGGATCTTACAAATTTCAATTCCCAGATCAAGTTTGGTAAATGCAACGTATTTTGAGCGATCAGAGAATCAGAAACTGCTGAATCTCTGGTTGCTATGGTTATTCCTACCATTAATGGAGCCTGGGGGACGTTGGTCCTTAGCAAACTGGATTCACAGGGCTAAAAATCTAGTGTGTGTCATCAAAACAGTGAGGTGAACATTTCCTGACGAAATCACAAAATAAAATCCCAGCCTCACCACAGGCCCTTCTCTCTTTATGATCAGCCTTTGTCTTTGAAAATAAACTCACCCGTCGGCCTCTGCTGCTGCTCCAAAGCAGCCATTTTATGTCAGTCAGGCATTATTGCTGTAGTTCAGAGCTCTTAATAACAAACAAAAGGAAAAAAGACATAGAAAACACACCTAGGAATGTGTTAGTCTGAGCTCTAACCTTTAAATAAATTTGAGAAAGGTCAAAGGTAGAGGCCCCTATTCTGAGCTGAAAGTAGGAGGTTGTGTTCCCACTACCTCCCATCAACACACACACACACATCTATGCTCTCCAGCAGCAGGTGCTCTGCTCATCACTGCAAGTCACCTTCCTTCAGTTCAAACAGAGTATTTATCTGGCAGATAACAGAGCGGCGCTCTCACAGCAGTATCGTGTGTCTGTCTGAGGCCTGAGCAAACACACCATGGATGGAAGTGTCCATTGGCTCATTCATTGAGGCCTCTTGATGGCCACCGTCATCCAGTCTTGTTTGCACTACGTTTTTGTGGCCTCGTCGTCCAGCAGATGTTCCACGAGGGATTAGACCCGCTAATGCGGAGATGTGGAGGAGAGAGGGCGGACTTGAGGTTTACACAAAGTTACAACCATCATAAGAACAGTCAGCTGACAGCGCTACAGGTCCTCCTTTGGCACTGATTGGTGTTTTAGTAGTGGATAAAACGGCCAAAGTGTTTATTGACAACTGGTTTGTGCACAAATTTCACAACTTCAAAGGGGCAATATTATGTAAAATCAAATATTTTTATTAGCTTCACATCATGTTATAATGTTATCCTCTCATCTAAAACATACATGTAGTGTTGCTTTAATTAGGGCTGTATAATTATATTGAGTCTACAATATTTATAAATTTTTTTTCCACTCTCAGAAAGTATCGATACGCTAAACCAGTGGCTCCCCAACCCCTGGGCCACGGACCGGTACCGATCCGTGAACCAATTGGTACCGGGCCGCGCAAGAAATACTAAATATTTCAGTTTTATGTATTATTTGAGTCTGGAGGATCTTTTATTTTGAAAATTCTTTGACCGGATTCTCTCGGTCTTGCGCGCTAACATTGAGCCACAAGCAACAAAATGAGTCAGAAACAGATCAGATGTCTTTGGAAAGTTTCTTTGCGGAGGGAAAAAGCCCAGAGAAGAGACAGGAAAATAGATTCCCCTGCATCTCCCACCCTGCACTCCTTCAAACTAGTCAACAGCAATTAGCAAACACCTGGTGGGCACCTGCTGAGCTCTTTAAGTGAGCTACTTCTCAGTGAATCGCTGGTATAAACATTGATAGTAGAGCGATGTTGTGATGACTTCCTGAAGGCAGAGTTTCAAAAGGGCAGCCGTTTTTAAAGTGTCAGAAGCCCAATTTCAAGGTTTTAAATTAGTAAAGTAAAATATATCTTAAGTATATTCTCATATTTGATGATTTTTTTTAACAACTGAAGTTAAGATAGTTGCACAGATAATGGTGCCCCTTAAACTTATATAGTTGAACATTATATCAGTTCCGTAAGGGAAGCTTTTTTTTTGTTTGTGTTTGACTAGAGAGCGATGAAACCTGGCCCTTCAGTCTAGCTGTAATCACACTGGAAAGGCATATGTCCTGGATGGCCTAATCCCTAAACCCTCCACCCAGTTCGCCCCCTAACGCCTCACACTCACTCCCTCCCCATCCCTTAACATATGGAGACGGGTGGAATTAGTGCAGCAGAAGAAAATAAATTGGTTAAAGAGGCCAGCAGCTTAGATCCCTCAGCATTCATTCCTGGATGACCCGTCTGTGATTTCAATGAAGGCGACAGTATGCTGCAAACGTTACACTCTGAAGTGTTTTCACTATCAGTTAGCACACAATATATCCATGATTGAATAATTCACAAACAATTCTCTGTTGTCAGCGGCATAGCCCAGACAAAAGATACATTGTTTTTGGAAAAACACAATGCTTTTGGTGGTGATACCCACAAACTAACAGCTTGAGCCCAACGGGCTCCTCATGTGACCCTGTGACTCGCCCCAGCCCAGTTTCAGACCAGATCTTGTTAAATAGGATTAGGCTGGCTACCTGCCACTGAGTGACTTGGACTGGACCTCTTATCTCCTGTCTTCAGATGGCTGCCAAGGACAACGTATTGGACAACGACCTACATTGAACAATACCTCCTGCAGCTTTTGTAAAAGGCTTATATCTCACTGCCAGTGTCAGTATTGTCTTCCTGCTTCTAATTTTCCATGAGTATGGGTAGGTTACTAGGCCACTTACATGCCTAATTGGGACCTAATGGCTGAGCTCTTGCTAAAAGGCACAGAGACTCAAGCCAATTAAATGTTTTGATGCTCGCCTTGACCACTCATGTGTAAATTTGGGTGTCTGGTCATTGATCTTGCCTTGGTTCTTTTCAAAGCCACCATTAATTGTATGTCCTTTAGAGCATGTACTCTGCACTGTATATATTGTACTTTGATACTAGAGGTTTAGTCTGTGTGTTTAGTAGGACAGGACCCCTAGGGGACTGTTACCAGCAGGGGAGCCTGTGTCCTCCAATGCACATGTGACAAGTTTCGAGCAGCCGCCTTACTCTCCCTCGAAGCAGAGACACCAATTCAGTGGCGTAAGAGGCTTTGTGGCCAAATCCCCGGTTGATCTTCATAAAGTTTGTGTCTTACAATTAAGTGCAGATGGTTTGCAGCTGGTTGTAAGGCTAGTAAATAACTTGGGTCGCTGTTTTCGCCAAGGATTTGGTGGGGTAATCCCTCTCCCTGACAGTTTACCAGATTTAAATCAGTTCAGGCTTTGCTTTCCTTGCTCCATTTCTTCAATCATTTTTCTCTCTTCCCACCCTTCCCTCGTTCTATCTAAAGCTCCTTATCTTCATTTGAATATGCTATCTTTTAGCACACACACCATTCGTTTGCACCTAACAAGACAAGGGCAAAGCGAGATTCTCTCCCAAGTTGAACGCCTTGTGTTCTAACAAGGCCAGGGTGTAGTATGAAATCCTTAACTCAAATACTACAGTTAAGATAAAACTGTAGTTAACAACACTAAAACTAGAGGTGGTCAACATAGTTTGGAGTAGCCTAATAAGGTTGTGCTAGATGGGACATTTAGGAAAATGTCCCTAAAGTAAAGACGGCCTGGCTTTCTGAGTCTTTTTATCTAAATTGGATAAAAAGATAAAAGCGTTATTTCTTTGTAGCAACGTCACTTCATTTAACAGTTTGGTTACTAGTTTTTCATTGAAACAAAGTGATGACACAATATACATTTTAAGTTATCTTTAACTGCCTAATATTAGAAATGATCCTAGTGACCATGAAGAGCTCACTCCCAAAGTTTTTGATAATGCTCATCTTTTTTTTTCTTAGGTTTCCTAAAGGTTGCCAACATTTCCAGCATGTTCTATAACAGAGATTCAGAGCTCAAAAGGTCAAATCAGCCCAATCCTTCCTGTTTGTCTGCTGGACGTCTGGCTCTCACTCATATCATCACTGAGCTGCAGACATGTTCTGTCAGGCCATAAAAGACCCTTTGAATTAGCCAACTACAGCTCTTAGTGTTGGGTCTGACTTAATTTTGATAACATTACCGCAAAAAAAAAAAAAAAAAAGCTATCTTTGAAACATCGTAGTCACAAACAATGTTACTGTAACAAAGTCGATCCCAGTTGGTCAACATAGTTTTCTTCTCTTTTCTCTTTCTTGTAATTTATCTCGCTTTCCTTCTACTGTAGAATTTACACTCCAAGTTACAGATTCTAAAGCATGTGGTGATTTCTTCATGACTTCAATAGACATATTTAAAAAAAAACAAACAAAAAAAAAACAAGGAAAATCACAATTTTCTCAGGAATCAGTTTGATGCTTTTTCTCCATTTCAGCTCTGGTGGCCTTTGATCTGGTCAGACATGTGCATGGGTCAGACACTTTCACTGACTGAAAAAAAAAAACATTCTTGCGTCTGTGTCAGGCCAGGCATGGGGCCGATCCCGTGCAGTGAAAACGGTCCATTCCAGTCGCCAGCTGATTCCTCTGTGCATCACCAATGATAAACTTCTATTCCACATTCTCATGCCTGTAGCTCAACACAGTCTCTGTCAACACAACCAGAAGTACAACTTTGAGTCATGGATATGATTTTTTTTTTTCCTTGTCATTTATCTCTCAGTTGTCTGTCAACTGGAAAATCAGGGTTTCAATCCATGACTGAACAAGTCAACATTACAAAGAGCCCTTGGGCAAGAAAATGAATTCATCTTTTAATCTGGTGCATTCATTTGTTTTTCTTTGACAGAGAAATTTGACAGTGTATCGGTATAGTTCATGTAATGCAATTCAGCATGCATAGAGGACCGCCGTCAGGCAGATCTCTCTCCTGGGACTTTGCTGCTGCCAAAAGGCAGGCAAATTCTAATGAGCACATAGTTAGGGCACTCGCATATCTTGGTGGAGCTGTGATCATCATCTGGGGTAAAGTAAACTCTCCCTAGGAAACAGCTTGACCTCAGTGCTCCTTGTTTCTCCTTGACATTGCTATTATTCTGACATATTTATAAATTTATGTTATTCTTCATCTGCTGCAAGTCGAAGGAGCTGGAACAGCAATACCTCATCTGCATAAGATAGTAGGTAAGTGATCTAAAAGTGCCTGGGGACACGAACAGATGGGAGTGTTTAGCAACCTTACCCACCAAACCAAAACAAACACACACTTTTGCCAGAACCCACACAACCCTCGTTGTTTCCCCCCACCAGCTCCGGATATCCCTATCCAAATGTTCACTTAACCTGTCAGTTCGCTTCGCCTGAAATCCAAGATGCCATATGCCTCGCTTTTGACTTCCTCTCTTCCAACTCCCCCTTTTCTTTCTCTTCCTCTCCCTCGCTCGCTCTCCTTCATGGTGACATGAAAGCTCCCCTTGAAATATGAGAATGTGTCTCCTCTGTCATTTGATTCGGAACGCAGGACTGAGATCACAGTAGATGCAGGCGCAGCTTGTCTTGTAGAATAAAAGAGGTCGCTCAGAGCTGCACCGCTGCACTGTGGCAGCAGACATCCGCGAGACCTTTGATAATTTATCTCACGGAATACGGTGGAACAAATAGCATGGTGCGAAAGTTATGTTCCAATACGCCGAGTTGTAAAAACGAGGGATGACTGATGGCGTGCGACGTCCTACGGGGGAACTCGTGACGTCTCCTCCGCAGGTGAGGTGACTAACAGTAAAACATAGCAGCTTGTCTCGTCTGTTATTGTGTCACTTCTGCGAGCAGCGTCTGCTACTCGCAGAAATGAATTTCAGGCCGTTTGCCCTTCCTCAGAGGGCATCTCCCAGCAGGCTTGGCTACAGCCACAGAATGTTGTTGTTTATAAGGTCATTTCCACCACAGGGGGCAGCATATTCATTACACCCACCCCATGCTTCTGTTTGTCTTTGGCAGTCTGTTTCTCTGTGGGTTTCTGTCATAAGGTCAGGTAGTTCTTATCATCACCCCCATCATGTTTCGCAATGGGCCAGCTAAGTCATGATGGCAACAGAAGTAGAGAAATGTACGACGGCATAGAAGATGCAATAAAAAAGGAGAAGTTTTTTTTTTTTTTTTTTTTACAAAAACATTGAGAATGTCCTTGCAGATGTTTTTCATCCCATCTGAGTGAGGTGGAGCGATTTGGCATAAAAACTGGTGTCTAGATGAGCGCCCAGAAATGCAGTTGTAGTCGCAGTAAAAGGTGGTTTTACTGTTAAAATCTGCAACTGTTCTTTTTTTTCTTTCAGATTTTCACATGCAAAAAAAAATGTGTCCTTTTCTCTCTACCTTAGAGTTACGTGCTACTTTGTTGTGTTTTGGTTTTAGTTTGAACGAAACGTTCAAGAGCTTTAGGAGAGCATGAACGCTTTGCAGCAAACTTCACACGTGACATCACCTTCGGAAGCCAGACAAGTTACAGAAACCGATATGTTAGGATTCAAACATAAAATCGCTTCAAACAGACGCAAGTGAGCAGTTTTGTGTCTCTGTGGAACAGAAACGGAGTAAGAGAGAGAGAGAGAGAGAGACAGAGTTGGGGATGGAGCTGGGGAGTGGGAGCTCAGTGAGGTTGTTAGGAAGCGGCGCTGACAGTCCAATCCAGCGCTGCGACCGTTCAAAAGACAGCTCCTTTTGTTTCTGCCTCCCCTTTTCTCTGGCAGCGCAGGAAAAAAAAAAAGAGAGGGTGAATCTCTGTGTGTGCTGTAACCCACTGACACCTCCCTCTGATCTGCCTCCTGCACGCTAACCCCCTCCCTCCCCCCTGCATTCCCTTCAGCAGCACTCTAGCCTCACCTCCACCTCCCCATCCTCCCCCCCCCCACCCAATCCCTATGCTTATGCCATTGCCTACAGTCACTCTCCTGGTTGCCACAGTAACCAAGCTCACCTCTCTTCCCCCTTGTAGTCTTCCTCCCTCTCACAATGCACCTAAACTAGAGAATCTGTCTCGGTCTGACAGAGACGCAGACGAGTGAAATTGGAGGGAGGCATATTTCAGAAAGACGGCTGTTGTGCAGTTGTCTTCCCGTCTCCCGCTCCTCGTCCGCACGTACGCACACACGCTGCCGGGGGAGACAAAGAAAGGTAGCATGAGGAAGAACAAGGGGAACAGTCAAAACACGGTGGGGATAAAACAGGAAAGTGGAAACAAAGTAAGCAATCTGGGAGTGACAACCTCATCTCGTATTTTCCAGCTATTGTAGCGCAGCAACCTCCACCTGCTCCATCCACCCTGACCCTTCCCCCCTCCACCATGAGGCCACCCAACTCCCCCATCGCTCCCCACCCCCACGTTGGCCTGTGAGGTGGAGGAAATGGTGTCCTCCCCTAGACTCAGACACGTTGAGCACCTGAGCACTCTGCATGTCTGTCAGCGAGCTTGTCCGCTGCCATCGCTCCATCTCTAATAAGCCCACCGCCCAATTACAGCCCTATTACCTCCTCATTACCCTGGACACAACAGCAACTGGTGGCACAATCACAAAGAGAGCAGAATGGAAATCACTCACATTCATTCAGACATTATTTGCTGATTTTTTATTTTTTTTCCCCCTCTACTGGGTAGTGGCATGTTAAATGCTCCCCCAGTGATTGTGGTAATTTAGTGCAATATGGTAATACGGGGTGCTGATGGCTATTTCTCTACTCACAACTCCCTGGTTTTTGTCCTTTTGTGAGCTGTTGACGGCCGGATTACATTGAAGATGTAATTGGGTATTTTAAATCGCAGTTGATGAACGATAGAAATCAGCTCAGTCATCATTGATTATCACTTCTCGGGGCACGCATCATAAATTAGGCCGTCATTTACTTGAGTGGATTCATTTGCATATAGGCTAAAGAGGGATAGCGAAGCGCTGCCCGCTCTTAAAGAGGCGATCTGTCATCAGGGAGCTGTCGTAGCACGGCGGACATCATGTCTCCTGTTTGCATGTGTTTATGATTTGTGAATATCATTAATGGTAATAAGCCAAAAATGAAAAGCTTGCTCTTTATTTTCTGATGCTTATCAGAGTGTGTAGCGTTTTACTGGTTGGTATTTATTAATTAGTCTGGAACACTAAACATTTAAACATAGTTACATGTGAGGATTTACTATGTTGCTGTGCGTTGTTTATTCAAGTCAAAATCTGATGGTTTCAAACTAATCTTGAATAAATGTTAGCAATTAAAGAAAATTTAATATTGAAACCAGAAAAAAAAAAATTACTGGAACAATATAGTTAGACGACCTAAAATGACTTAAAATCTAGTTTATCTCAGCAAGAAGATCAAAGTGATTTACTTCATAAAAATATCAACCAATTATGGAACAAGCAGGAAACATTTTGTCAAATGTAGAAGATCTAAGAACGCAACAGAGCTACGTCCATCCATCATCCATCCATCCATCCTTCATCCATCATCCATCCATCCATCCATCCATCCATCCATCCATCCATCCATCCATCCATCCATCCATCCACCATCCATCCATCCATCCATCCATCCATCCACCCCTGCAGTCTTGTGTGCAGTGCTAGGTTGCTTCCTCAGCGGGCGGAGTCGTTTAACGAGAACGGAGAGACAGCGTGGCACTAATTGCAGCGCGTGATTTATACCAGACTGGGCCCGCTGCAACACAGGCAGACGACGGTACTCTGAGAGCAGCTGCTTTGCCCAATATTTACTTAACCCTCTGCCGGCGGGCCTGGCACTAGTGCGGCTGATGATGGGTCTGCGGGGAGTCGTTTCGCCACTGAGTGCTTTGTACAGCAGCCGGGCCGGGACGGCGCGCAGGGACCGGCTCAGAGTGGGAGTGTACGGGCGGTAGATTGGAGCAATTAGCCGGAAGATTGTGATTGGTCCCCTGAGAATGTCACTAATCCGTGAGGGATGGTTGCCATTTTTTTTTAAATGCGCATGCAGCCTTCCAGCTGGGTTTGACAAATAAATAGAATTTTAAAAAATGTCTCTCAATGGTTTCAACCTCTTTTTGTTTCTTTTTTTTTGTCTTCAAATGGCCTTAATGGTGAACAGTTTTTACAATTAGCACGTTGCTACATTTGGGTGCATTATTTTTAACCTCGTTCACTGTTCTGTCATGAGTTAGCGGTGACAGACACTTCCATCCCACGCCTGTCTGTGTGGCTCATCTGGAGTGATGGCCTGAAACATCCTCGGGTTGCATCTGCAACTCCATTAGTCACGCCTCAAAGAAATTAGCAACCGGAGGTGGCAAAACAGTGTTAGAAGTTAAACTCTGTGTAAACATTTGCAGCCTGCATGAGGCTGATGATTTATTTAGACTTTAGAGAGGTAAACACACACTCTTTTTCGCATTTTGCCTCGTCGCAGGAGTGATGCGACGAACGGGGGGAAAAAAAGAAACGCAGGAGAGAAAACGGGCAGGGAGGGAGAGTCAGAATCGGTCTCCACAGCAACGTTGATTGATATTCTTCAGGTGGAGCAGCTGTCAAGCGGCCTGACCGCTGCAAGCTAATGCGTTGTGGGGGTACCGGGAGCAGGGGGAGGGAAAGGAAGAAGACAAAAAGACCAAATAATAAAAAAAAAAGGAAGGAAACAGAAGGGACCTGGTGTGAAATGGCGGAAGAGATGTTCTTTCACTGTGATTGTGAGTCTTTCTCAGAGAGAAGGAGCATTTCATGGCCACCTTTCAGTCAACTCATCCTGCAAAACAAAGGGTGTGTCTCCATTCTGTCCACTGGAGAGGTGCAGGAGCTGGACATTGAAATGTGTCAGAGTTCTTGCATCAACACTGTTAGTTGGCTGGCATAAAATGGTTTTAGTCTTTTTCAATCACTAGATATATGAAACCAGAATCCAGGTGTTCTTTTTTCCCCCCATTTAAACTGGGCTGCAGTTCGCTTTTGCTTCACATTATGATAGACAATCATTCTATTCTTGAGGCTTGTAACTTGTTTATTTCAGTAATTTAGAGAAGCACCCAGAAATTAGATTGTGACCGGAACAAGATTACTTTTTTTTAGCTTGACTGGCCCTCAGCGGCTATTCAGAAACAATTAACGGAATAACATAAATACTCTTTAAAGGTGAAGAGGGACGGGAAAGTGAATGGGGACGTCTCGAAACTGTTCACGGTTCACGGATCAGTGAAATGTTTCAAATGAAGTATCAAAAGTTCTTGAAGGGAAACGGCGTTTTATGAAACATGTCGACGTATGACTGAGGTACATTCAGGCAGAAAACTGCTTTGTTTTTGTCTTTTTGAGCTTTCAACCTTGTCCTGTCAAACAACGTGCTAGATTTGGAAATGTTGGCAACTTTTGGGAAATTCTAGAGCTAATGTAAAGACCTATGTTCACTTTAAGTGCCAACAGTTTGAAACGTCATCTCAAATCCATCTGTCTTGTTTAAATTTGTAAACTCCTGTTTGACAACAAGTGCTTTTTATACTTATGTTACTTCTCCTCTGCTCCTAAAATAAAGTGAAAAGTATTTCTGAAAGCGGACGTAGCAGATGCATTTCTAATGGCTGTTCTTAACCACCCCACTTCTTTCTAAACCCGCTCGTCTTTGTGTGGTCATAGATCCATATCTGTCCTATAAATTACTTTATTTCTTAAGGTAAAATAGAGATTGGCTTACAGTCTGTCTCAGATGAACAAACATGTAGATTAGACCTTTTCCTCAATGTGTTGTGGATTTGGAGTTTGTGCCTAAAGGCTGCGACGCTAATTGCAGTTGTACTGTTTACATTTTTACCCATTTAAAACATTCCCATTGAAGTCGTTTTTACCAAATTTTTCTTCCAGAAATTTTAATATAGTCAGATGCCCGATCGATTTCCCTTACACTCATTCAGGTGATTTTTAAAACCGGTGAATCTCAGACTCTGTCTGTTTCAGCACCATGGACAGCACCAATCAACCAGTTCCTAGGAGCTCCTGCTGAGACATTTGTAGCTGTACAAATGCTAACTATCTATTACTCTTTCATTTAGTCATTGGTTCATGTCTTAAATGTTCTTCTGAATTGATTCACAGCAAAAAAAATAAATATTTTTTATCTCATGACTTCAGCAGAAAGTCTAAATAGTTTCAGAACGTCAGCGCTGTTATTTTTTTTCTGATGTTTCTCAATGAATAAACTGAATCGTTAAAGGTTAGCCTGTCACCCAAACCCCTCCCTGCTCCTAGAGAATTTTGAAACAATTTTTTAAAACTGTTTTATATAGATAATCAAACACAGCTTCCCATTTGCTCTCTGCTGTGCTGCAGAACCTGAATGCTATGGCTAGTCAGCATGGCCACCGATGTCAGCTTATAAATGGGTTTCCTGTAACAGTAAGTTGTGTTTCAGAAATGATGGGTTTCTGCCAATAGCGGAGACACAACTGTCAATCAATCTCACGTACACAATATTGATTGACAGCACTAAGTCCCTCCTCCTGGTTCTGATTGGTTGTTTTTATCCGGGAGCAGTGAATTTTCAGTCGGTAGCAGTAGCTTCAACCGGATAGTCGCATGTTACATTTTGTCATTACATGGTGATAGATTTAACAAATTTGGAAAATCCCATTTAGTTTTTTTTTTTTTTTTTTTTAAGTGGCACATTGTAGCTGTAATTACTTAACAACAAGAGTTCGTTGTTTTTTGGTTTTTTTACGCCTGGAATGAAAACATTTCATACTGACCATGTTTGTCTGCTCTCACCTCAGCATCGTTCCGCCTTCTCTCTCCTCCTCTCGGCTCTTCAGCCTCATCTCTAGGCACTCGCTTCCCCTCCCTCCTCAGTGTGGTTCCTGAATATTTAATAAGCTTGAATTACGGAGGCCCTCAACTGTAATGATGGGAAAATCAGACAATTAAAGCAGAAGGGCTCTGGCTTTAAGTCTCACCTCCCCCAGAGGAGCCAGAGATTATTTAAAGTGGCACACTGTTTGATTATCTAATCCTCCTCGTGCCCCCTCTGCTTTACTCACAGAGCAGCGTCGCCTTGCTCCACTTGCCACCACAAATTACCATGAAACGCCAATGAGCTCTGTGTTTAAACCCATTTTCATGAGCAGGAATGTTGTGCCAGGAAATCCCAAAGGGAGTATCCGTATATGGGTTAGCTCCTTTACATTTAGGTTATCCCTGTGCTGCTCTTGGCCTTCCAGAGTGTTCTTCCCGGGTTCACACTTAGCAAATGTAATTATTAGGATGTTCAGAGGGCCACAATTGAGTAGAAAAAAAACAAACATGTTACATGGTTGGAAAATTGATGTTTCGTGCGATCAGATACGCGTGTCAGTCAAAGAGAATCCTGCGTCGAGTCGATATATCTTTTCCCCAGGTGGCACAAAGGCTATTCAAGCTGGTTTTGTTTTTTTTTATTTTGTTGTGTTCTTTCATCAAGCAGAAGAAAAAGCGATGTAGAAAGGCAACTTTGACCTGCCGGTGTGTTGTTTGAAGCCGAAGGACTGGAAACAAGCTCTGTTTTCCCTCTGACAGAGCCGGGTTTGTTTGGCTTTCCCGATGAGCTCGAGTTATTTTCCGGACAAAGTGATGGATCGTGATGGAGCAGACAGTTGCAGCTTCCTTAGCGTCTGCCAGAACTACACACACACACACACACACACACACACACACACGCATGCATGCATACACACGCACAGAGGGAGGTTTTCAGAACACGCAGATGAATATTCATGATTGTACAGCTGAGGCTCAACACTGGCTCATTTAGTCTTGGCCAGAGAGAGACCAATGATAGCATTGTAAACAAAACGGGGTTTAATAGCCGAACTCCAGCGCTGGCTAATTACCCCGCACAGTTCATCATATAGCGGCACGCAGATTTGAGAGCCATTGTGGTGAGATTTGACTCCGATTGGGGGGAACTTCTTGTCGCCCCTTTTGGAATAAAAGGCGAGGATCCAGCTGCTGCTCTCAGTCTGAGGGAAGAGAGAGATCTTTTATCAGAGCTTCCTAATGAGTTCTGCACGAATGGACTCCAGTCTACAAATATCATTTGATTGTTTGCAGCATAATGGACAAAGTATCTGGCGAAGACTGCTAGTGTTGGTTTTATATTAGACTGCGTTTCATGTGCAGAGAGCATTTCACATCCAGTCACCAAGGATCTGATTGAGATCTACATTTTCAGCTTTTTAATATATTTGTTAGGGTTACTCCTCATATGACAGGACTTTAATTAGTTTTAAAAATCAATAATTGGATGCAAAGGTTTGAATTTGCTGTGGATTTTCTTTATAGATCTACATAAGTTTCACATGCTCAAATATACAAGCGGTCACCTACATGTTTAGGCTTCTAGCCTTTTAGTTTACAGCACTGATTTGATTGACCAATACTCGAAACAATGAGAACGTCTTTTAAACAAATTTCTAAATCACAGCAGACTGGATTTCTGTCAGTTTACATCAGCATGGATTGAGAGGCTGCTGACAAAGAAATGAACTGACTAGAAGTAAAAACTTGATTTGTGTTTGGAAAAAAAAAAATACAAAAAAACAAATGTTACAAATTCAACCTGAAACCTTGGGGAAATTATGCTCAAGTTGTATTCTTGTCGTGTAAAAGTGTACTGTTTACATTTTTGTTATAATTGCGTCTATGTCATAACAGTATAAAATGAGACAGAAGCTCCTCTGGCTCCCCCCAGTGGACTCACAGCAGCTTGCAGAAGCAGAAACAACCAATCAGAGCCAGGAGGAGTGTCCTAGCAGTGTCAATTAAACTCATACACGCGTTGCTCACACCCTTCACCTACGTTCAACACAATTTAAGCTGAAGATTGCTGGTGTGCTGTAGCTGTTCTGTTCAACCTGATGTTACAGGAAAACCGACATTTTATTGAGCGGCTCGGGTGTGAGACTGAGAGGGGCTCTAGAGGAAGGGTTGTAGCTGAGCAGAGAGTAGAGGGGAGGAGCTAATTCAAATCTTCAGTTCACTGTTTTCTCAGAACTTCCTACTGCAGCGTCAAGTGTCTTTTAACCAGACATGAACATATATGAGCCTAAATGTTTTATTCTGCATAGATTGAAGAAAATCCACATAAAATTCAAACTTTTCCACATATTTAATCTATTCATAAAAGCTATATCATACAAGCCAAATTGAATGTGTCATTCATGCATTTGATGAGAGTCTAGATTTCTACTCCGTATGAACAAACAGAACATACACAGTTTGTGATCCACTGAACGTAGAACCTTTAAATACCTGGAAATACCCTCCGCCGTCTTCCTGGGCGAAGCTGTGAAGACAGAAGACATCTCGGCTCCCTCGGCCCTTTCACCGGATACGGGAATGTGGGGCAACTGTGTGGCTCCGGGGTTTAAGCTTTCCTTCAGCCTGCTGATTTGAATATCATTCAGCGTCTATTTGCATCTAGTTTTAATAGCAGTTTACTCAGTGAAGCGGAAGATGACATCTTTATCTGCGGTTGACACATGAGGCCGGGCGCCTGCGGCTAGCGTGTGTCTAGTTAATGAGCAGAGGGATGCTGCTGCTGATTAGGGGCGGCAATAAAAAAAAAGAAAGAAAAAAACACAAAAAAAACGCTCAGCCTCCTACACCGACTAAACTCCAGAGAAGGAATAAAACCGGGCCCAGACCCAGACGGTTACAGACTGGGTACTGCCAGGAGGTTTGCTTGTTTTTCCGTTTGTTTAATTGATTCTGAAATGAGAATTAGAGGGAAGAATTTAAGGTGATATGTGAAATTGTTACTAAATGTTTGGATTTAGTCATTTTAAAATGAAAATAGAGATGTGTAAAAACATTTAATAATCAACTTTAAATTTTAGTACTCTTATTTATTTAATATTGGAATTAAACGGCGCCAGGGGATAAAAGTTTAACCACAGATATGCGTTGCTAAGTAAGGTAAAGGATCTGGTTGTTTTCTGAAGGTTATTAAAACCTTTATTAAGGTTAATGACCTTTAAATATTTTAAATGAAGACTTTAAATAAAAATAAAAAAAAACTTTGCTGTGCAACTGAAAATCAGCCATCACTTGGTCTTTCTACATGGTAATGATCTAATATATATGTATATAAAAAAAAGGAGGAAGCGTTGATTATTTATTTCTGTCCACTCAAATATTAGACTGGACAAGTGCTGCTCCAATGCTGGGAATACTGCACACTAAGCCAATGTGTTGTCATGGCAACCGCAGCAGCTGTCAGAGCACCTCCTGTAAGAGTGACAGATGATTTTTATTACACGGGCTGCGAACACTGGAAGGGTCCCCCTTCTTCCACCGGCACACGTTTGCCAGCCTGATCAAGTCGTACTTCCAATGCCAATGATTGAGATGAGGCCTAATTAAAGCCCGGGCCCGCCTGGGCTCACAGTCCACTCGTCGTTACACACAGCCCACTCTGGCAGTTCTGGCACCAGTCCCCGTGTCACATTATCATACTGGGAAACAATGTGGCATCGCATACGGTAATATTATAGCACCAATTACAAATAGATAAAAAGATAGCTGCTTGTAAATGTTTGTTATCCCGAATGAATTTCTGTTCGTTATACCACAATATACTTATGCTCATTATAAAAAACCAGAATACAAAATTGCTCTATCTGCAATGAGCTTCCATTTTTATCTATGTTAGGTTGAGATTTAATCTGCAAGAGCACAGGCTATAAAAATTGGCTATAAAACTTCGCAAATTGGAATTGCGAAAATAAATTTGCTTAATGGAAACATGTCAACTTAAAGAGAGAAAGAAAGAAAGAAAGAAAGAAAGAAAGAAAGAAAGAAAGAAAGAAAGAAAGAAAGAAAGAAAGAAAGAAAGAAAGAAAGAAAGAAAGAAAGAAAGAAAGAAAGAAAGAAAGCGCTAGGATGAGGTAGTTTTTCTATGACTACTAGGGTTAGTCATAACCCTAGTAGTCAGATAGAAGAAAAATAAATAAATCTTGAATTTCCGACAAAAAAGAAAACAGAAATTTTGAGACAAATTTCAGGAATTTTCTAGAAAACCACATGGACATTTCTGAATTTCAAAATATTTTGAATTTTCAGAGTTTTTAGCGGAACGTGCTTGCTCTTTTTTTCTATTTATAATGGCCGTTTTGCTGTTGGTAAAGAAAGTTAGGACACAAAACCTTTTCATATTGGAATCTAGCATGTAAAGATCAGTGAGTATTTAATCAAGATTATAGACCATCTAGTTGGTCTTGTGTAATGAAAACATGCAACATGGGTCTAAACATAAGGAGATCAATTGAATATCTTTCTGCATCTTTATAGTCAATGTGTTGTTTCTGACATACTCTTCTTCTAAATGTATACTGGGTTTCATTGGGGTGGAATTCACAGCGTAACACGAACTGGTAACACGTGTGTTGCCTTCACTGATCTGAAAAAGTTGGAATTTCTGGCTTTCCATTTAAGCCAGAAAGCAGCTAACTCAGGTGAGAGATGCTGCAGAAATTGACACTTGGTACAGAAACCAAAACCGGGATTGTTTTCAGCAGTTTGTGTTCTGATCTTCAATCAATCGATTATACATATAAAGCACCCTTCACGCTGAAAGCAGCTCAAAATGCTGTATAGATCAATCAAAACAAACCGACAATACAAACAATTACCCGACCCAACCCCACGTGAAGAAACACACAACTTTATGGAAGTTGCACAAACTATGTGGAGATGATCCAATTCAGGGAGTAGAGTTAAAAACATGGGTCTTGAGCCTGCTCTTAAACTTTGTAATGAAAATGTTCCAGCATGCACGTTGCAAACCACATCTCTAAATAACAGCAAGGAGTTAAGAGGTTTGCTGGTAATTTGGCCTCAAGCCGCGAATTGTTGCCCCCTATTTTCTTCTCTCAACTGACTTTGAGTGGCCAAGGTTACGGTGACACGGTGTGCCCGGGCGCGTCTCCCGAGACCGCGCTCCGCTCACTAATACACTCGAAGACAGCTTCACAGCAGGGACTCTGATAGCAGAGTGATGAGGAGGCACTTTTTATCTGCGCGGTTTAGCTGACTGCACCGGTTTCCCCGTCAGTGGGCTCCAGACTGCTGTTGATCAAGTTCGAGTCAAAGTTTTTGAGGCGCTCTGAGGGGAAAGTGACTTACTGCCGCTTATTATCACCAGCATGTTTGTGCAGATGTGATTACAATTCAAAGAATAAGCTTGCTTTCCTTTTTTTTTAATTTTATTTATTTATTTTTTAAACCGCACCACTCAGTTACAGTGAGCAGTCGCTTTTTCGGCGGCATATTTCCCGTCAGGGTAAGACTCGGAGAGATAGAGGTGCCGGGTTCCCGTTGCGATCTGTCAGACAGACAGAGCTGACACTTTTGTTGATAATTGCTCTGCCTAGCCATGATCTGAATTAGCATATGAAAGTTGCCTCTTTTTTCATCCCCTCCCTCCCCTCTCTCTGGAAGCGCATAGCTGTAAGCCAATTTGTAAGTCATTTAAGATGACAGAAAGTGGTTGTATCCCAGAGGTGCTCTTTTCCTCTTGATCTTTAATTTTTTTTTTGTCTCTCTCTCCTTCAGTGTGTCTTCACCTGCTCCTCCCGTCTCATCCTTCCTCTTTTCATGTCTCAATTAGAACCGCAGTGGAATGCCTTCAGCGATCTGTTCTGATCCTTTTCGGGTTAAAGCGGGGTGGTTCGGGGCAGATGGTCGCCCAGCAAGCTCAGGTCAAAGTGCTCAGCTACGCCGCCATGTGTCATTGTGTCCCACCTCAATGGAGACCCTGCTCTCTCAGTCCTTGGTGCGCATTATTAACCTCTGTGTCTGCCGATGACACATGTGCAAACTGTCCTTGGTCGAAAAGTGCTTCAATAGCACACAGGCAGGATTTTCACCCTTTCTGTTACGTCGCGCGAGCGATTAGGGCTTCGATGGCAAACTGCAAAGTGTCCTGGAGAACAAAACGTCTACTTGCAAGCTCAGCGTGGCTTAAACAGGGATTAATTGAAGCTATTTAGTGAGGAGCCACAGAAAGAGACTTGTGTTTGCAGCACCAGCGATGCCAAAGCAGCTGGGTGGGCCGGGAGGAAGGGAAGAGGAGGCGACTGACGGTCCTGCAAGCCACCTGGACTGAAATGAAGTCGCAATTTACAAAGCGTACGCACAGGTGTGAACGAAAAAACCCCCTCGCTCGTACGTCTGACATGTTCTAACACGAGTGGGGAGGGGTCAGGCATGCGGTGGGCGGAGCAGGGAAAAGCCTCGGCGTGCATCTTCAGTCGTTATTATTGACCGTTGCTCCCTGCTGCTGCAGGAGGCGTTAGCGGATTAACGCTCACTCGCATGTGCGCACGCGTGAAATTACACAGAAAGATGTTAATATACAAACAGAAATCGCTACAGCCCGCCAGGATGCAACCAGATGGTATGTAAGTTTGGGCTGCAGCTTTGTGTTAGAGCTACTGAGCTACTGCTGGGCAGGGAGGGGTCAGGGTTCGTACAAAGAAGTAATGAAAATTGCTTGTAAAAAAAAAAATATTGACACACTTGCACAAAATATTGATGTTTTATTACTAAAAGAGGTTCCAAACGTCTGATACAGGAGCCAAAATTGTCACGTTGAAAGTTCAGGGGTCCCATAATAAGAACTTTTTTCTGTTTCTTGTTTTTTATTTTGTTATTTTACCTGCTGAAAAATGTACTTCACACAAACTACCCTAATGCAACTAGCAAATAATCTGCTTTTTTTTTTTTATGAAAAAAGGCATCTGTTAATACTCAACAATTTCCATTGTAAGATTTTATTTGTCAGTGAAAATGCCAAAGCCACAACCTCATTACGCTCACATAATAGTGTGTGCATTCCCCATCCTTGTTCCTCTGATTGCACCTAAAAAGACCAATACACAGTTTCCACACCCGTAAACATGAAAGGTCTGTGGAGTTTTTCTCTTGTTTCACCTGCCAAAGGAGAAGAAGAATGAGGATGAGGAGCAGAAAGATCAGGAAGAAAAATAATACGCACAAGCTGGCAGTCGATCAGGACAGATGAGAGCTCAGCCTGGATCTGCTGCTGGTTTAAGCAGGAGTTTTCCTTCCCACTTTCACCACACGCATCCTCAGGATGGAGGATTGTTGCAACGGAACAACTGGATGGAAATGAAAATCCACTGTCGACGCTTATTTTAACAAAGAGGCAAAGTCAGTGACTCAATGTAATCTTCTGGGTGCTTAGATAGAAACCTTTTACCAATTTAAATTATAAAATGAACCTGACCGCATTATTTTATGGTAGGACTGAACTGGAATGGATTTAATTGACTTTGACTCTGTCTGTATGATTGGACTGAATTAATTGTACATTTTGCTAAAGTGTTTATGGTATTGAAAGAAGATAACACTGTGTAGGTCTGTAAGCACGCAAGAGAACAGTTTCCTCTAATTGAAGCCTTGGCTAGAACCAAAACGAACGGCTCCTCTCCTCATACTGAACTCCAAATATGGCGGATCTTACAGAATTTTGTTTTGTCCCTTTCCGTATGTCACCATGAAAGCTGCTGTTGTTTTCGCTGATGCCAGACAATGTTCCTAGAAAAGGAAAGAAAGTGGATAAGAAACGTACAAGCTACAGCCTGCTAAATGGAAACAGCACACCCTCACATGTCATCCTCCTCCTTTTGATTGCATTGTGTTTGTTGTGGACACTTTTACAGCATCTGAGCAACTTGTGAACAAAATACCCTGCAGGACGTCAAATCCATGGTCTCCTGTTTCTAACTAGGTCAACACTTGCTTACAATATCATGTCCACGGCTCTTTACTCTTCTCCTCCACCAGTTTTACTTCTTTTTCTGTCGTTCGTGTCATTCTTAAAGCTGCAGTTTGTTACTTTTACTAAATGTTTGCTAAAACTGTCCCATTTTGTGACAGTTTGTCATGAGACAGACAGATAATTTGTAAAAACTCCTCTCTGAGTTATTGTCATCTGCTGAAATACACCACTCCCGGTCAAAAACAGCCAATCAGAACCAGAAGGAGGGTCTTAGCGCTGTCAATCAACATTGTGAAGGCACTGCTCAATGTTCTAATGGCGGAGAAACAACTTATTGATTGCATGCTAGCCAGTCTTAGAGTTCACAGCAGGTTGTGTTAGCTGCAGCATAGCAGAGAGCAAGGAGGAGAAGAAAGGGGGCGATGAACAGCATCACATGGAAGGTCATAGGCAGCGCTAAGACCCGCCTCCTGGCTCTGATTGGTTGTTTCTATGTTAGCACAAAGAGAAGGAGCTAAATTTTTCCACAGATTATATGTTTCATACCGTTCTGTCACAACAAATTTGCAGTTTTAGCAAATGTGTAAAAAAAAAATACTCATCATAAAAGTTACACACTGCAGCTTTAACTCAAGATAGATGCTGTTATGTGCTGTGTTTGGTGATCTTTATTCCCTTATTTTAAGGATGTGCTGTGTAAGAGTCTCCCCCAGCAGTCTTAATCAGTGTTAAACTGGCATGACAGGACTAAATGAGGGTAATTCAACACCCCATAAAGTCTGCATCATGATGAGTCTCACAGTACCTCCAGAATCCCCCCGCCATGCGCCAGCCTCATTTGATCACCATCCCTGATAGGCCTCTCCATCATTCGTGACATAAAATACTCCGGCAGCCACCGGCTACGGCGCACATCGCCCCGTCATAAATATTGACTACCTCATGCAAATCAGCATTACATTACCGCCATCCGACCTGCGCAGCCGTGCCTTATCAAAGAGCTCTGTGATCCCCGGCTCCTCGCACTTTAGTCTGGAGCGGGAGGAGAAAAAAAAAAAAAAAGAAGAGCAGGCCTGTGTGTGAGAGTTTCCCCCAGGAGAGAGAGGGAAGAGCGATGAGCTACATGATAACGAGCTGTGTTACACTGCTACACAGCACACAGTCTTGTCACTGCGCCTCAGAGCTGTTCGGAGCTAAATGGGCTGCAGCAGATGTTTGGTGACTACAATCACACAGGGCTGCGTACCTCACTTGACTTGCAAATATTTGCTAAGTGACTTCAATATTGGATCTTCTCTGTTCCCCGCTTCTACAATGCATAAGACGAAACGAATACACGCTGCTGTCTTTCTCTGCTGCCGTCTGTGATTGTCACGTCTTCTTTTGTTATTATCTTAAAAAGCCAACCTTCTCCTGTGGTGAAATCTGGAGGCAACTGGTCCTTCGCTTATTCCTTTCACAAGTCAATCACGATTCTTTAGACTCCAAAAATGGCAGTCCTTGAAAAAAATGACCATCTTTTTCTCAAATGTCTTCTGGTGTTCTCCAAATCATTCTATAGTCATTGACCAAAACACTAGAGCACCACGCTAAGCATCCCAAAGCAATGCTTTGATTTTAATGATATTTGGAAGGCTATTTTGCTAGGATCTGGTGTGTTTACAAAGGCAGGAGAGCAGGCATGACCAAGTCCAGTACCAGAGAGCTTCTATCCTGCAACTTTTAGATGCATTCCTGCTTCAAAATACCTTAATCAAATGGTTACCGGATACCAGGCCTCTGTAGATGTCAAATGACATCCTGTTAATGTCATTAATTCAGGTGTGTTGAGAAGGAATGCCTCAAAACTTTGCAGCACAGGATTTCTCCAGGAGCGGAGACACTGGAGCGTGTCACTGGAACCCATTGAGAGGAGCCATTGACCCGACAGTGAAGGTGACCTGGCAGAAGATGTTTTGTTTACCCATCTGGACTTACGGCCGTTGGCTGACAGACTTCTGTTTTTATGAGAAATATTGTACATTTGTTCCAGCTGTAGTAATCATCTACGAGGTGAATTCTTACACCACGGTGCTTTTGTGTTTCTGTTTTGGTTCATTTCTTGGCATGAGAGTGACTGCAACAGGCCAAACCACATAAGAGACTCTAGTTGTATTTGTCTAGCGTGATACAGTGGTTTACTATGTCTTTTAATGTTTATTGCACAAGACAATTAAGCTGAGTGGGAGCACAGCAGGGACTAATGAATCAAGAGAAGATGCTTCATGGGAAGAAATAGATAGCTTTTCCACACTTTGCAGTGTGGTGCACTTTACCTTGTGGGTAACATAAATATGTCACATGTTGAAATGACTTCCCACACAGGCATTTAAAGCATTTATGGGTGTCATTTTATCATCTAAGTTTCACTGATTTTATGATTTCATTAAGGTACATCTACACTTAGAAATGCTTTATAGTGTGCTGATATTGCTTTCTGAATGTGTTTCTTCCCAGTGTCACGGTTTCTAATAACGTCCACGGGTGCCCTGTATATCCTGGATGTGCAAATGGAAGACGGGCTTTACAACTACAGGTGTATGACACGACATCGGTACACAGGAGAGACCCGACAGAGCAATAGTGCCCGTCTCATTGTCTCAGGTAAGAAACCAGAGTTTTTAAAGTCCCCATCATCAATGTGATCAGACAGCATTTCTAAAAGCGAATCGATTTATTTGAGCTGTTTACCAAGTAGAGATTAAAACACCAGCATGAGGGAGATTGAGGTCATCTGAACTTGGGTGAGAGACAATGCTCCTTCTCTTCAGCAATATGAAGAGGCAGAACTAGTTCTACAAAATGGAACTGGGAAGTAAAGAAATGCAAGGATACGAAATGGAGTGTAAATTCTTAAAGAGGTAAACAGATCCGAATCTGTGGTTCTTGCTCAAGGACACTTGCGCCTGTGGTCAGGGCAGAGCTGAATCTGAGCTGCTGACCTTGTGCTCACCAGATGACTTATTTGTTCACTGCTTCACAGTATCCTCAGTTCATTGCAGACAAGTTTAGTATAAAGTTCCTGGACCTAATTATCACAAGTTACTTAAAACATTTCAGTAGACGCTCTTGACGACCAAGACAAGCGTCACACATTGGGTAAATGTCAACCTGTAGCAACAAACCTTACAGCCCAACTTACACCTCGCTCTTTTGCCCTTCAGATCCAACCAACTCAGCACCGCACATACTGGACAGCTTCGAGCGTCGCGAGGTGATGACGAATCATCGAGTGGAGCTGCCCTGCAAGGCCTCAGGTCACCCGGCACCCAAATACCGTTGGCTAAAGGACAACCGACCGCTGGAACCAGACACACGCTTTAGACAAAGTGTCACAGGCCTGTTGATAGAGAGAGCCCAGCCCAGTGACACGGGGGCATATGTGTGTGAAGTGTGGAATGGCTACGGCAATGCCGAGGTTGTCGGCAGGTTGCACGTAAAAGGTCCGTGCTCTTTGGTAATCTGCTTACCCACCGTGGGGAGTTAAGTCAGTTTTATCAGATATCTAAAGTGCTTAATGTGACAATGTACATATTTCTCCTTCTTGACATTGATCACTGATGTCTGATTACCTCCCTAAAACACAGAACCCCTGAAGGTAACGGTGAGTCCACGGAAGGTGAAAGGCAGCGTGGGAAGCCAGGTTTCCTTGACCTGTGGTGTAACTGGCTCTGAGGAGTATCAGCTGTCTTGGTACCGCAATGGAGAGCTCATTTACCCCAGCAACAGTGTCCGCATGACAGGCCAAAGCAGAGAGAATCTGGTTATGGCTGGAATGGCCAAGAGCGACGGAGGAGCCTATCAATGCTTCGCCAGGCATGGCAAGATGTCTGCCCAGGACTTTGTTCAAGTGATACTTGAAGGTCAGAACTCACAGTGATAAATGGGTGCTGCGGAGTTTGTATCAATTTGTGAATATGTGATCTCTAAATGCAACTTCTATGCAGTTTTTAATCTAACACACGTTGTCTGTCACGATTGAATAATTATTTGTAATGCCCAGTCTACTGAATTTTCAAAACATTTGTTCTGTTGATGTTTGAAATAGGATTTTCTAACACTCTTCGATTGATCTTAGCAGACACCATGTGACTATATTTAAATCCCATCTGTGTCCAGATGGCACCCCAAAGATTCTGGCTTCGTTCAGCGAGAAGGTCTACAACGTCAACGAGTTTGTGTCACTGTCGTGCACGGTGAAGGGCACGCCGGAACCCAGAGTAACGTGGTCGCTGGATGACGAACCTGTGATCCGGGACAGTCGGCACCGCATCTCCTACTACATCAACGGCGAAGGCCACGTGGTCAGCCACCTCAACATCACCCAGACCCAGGTCCCTGACGGAGGGGTGTACCGCTGCATCTGCAACAACTCGGCAGGGACGGTTTCCTACCAGGCGCGAATAAACGTAAGAGGTGCTTGTCAGATCAACTCTTCCAGCTCACCATCACATACACACATCAACATGTCTTGAGAAGTTTCGTTTTGATGCGACCTTAAAAGCACCAAGATGTGCAGACGCAGAAGGAGTGCCTCACTAAGTTTGTCAAAAGGGTTTAGTTCTTTGTCTTATACTTCGGAGGAAAAATAAACATTGGTTTCAGCTCAATCAGTTCAATCACTACTGAGAAAGTGGGTTTTTTATTTCACTCGTATCTACAGTTATTCAGTTATTATCTAAATAGGAGTTGAACTAAACTCCACATGTGATCTCAGCAGTGTAATTTAACTAAATATTTTATAGATTTGTGTTTTTTTACTTATACAAACTATGAAAGTCTATACCAGTGGCTATATTCCAATATGTGGTTGGAAGGTACTCGCTTTTAGAGAAAGCAAAGGGTTGAACTCACTGCAGTACCAGACAAAACAACACACAAGTGACTACTTAAATCAATGTTGAATCTACTTCTTGCTGTTGTTTAAAACTGAATATTTCTGTTTAAGCTTAGACCAGCTACTTAGGAATAGCTGCTTTACCGGTCATATAACTTCTAAACATGTTTAAGAAGTAAAATTCAAGTTTCTACATCATGCAAAAGTGGCAAAAAGAAAAAACTGAAGCTAAAACAAAGATTGACATATGTTATTTAATGTCTAACAGCCATTGCAATGGAAATGACCCAACCTGTGTAGAGCCAAGTTGAGTTGACTTCATTTTGAGAAGCAATATCACGGCTTTCTAATATTGCAACATCTTGTTCCACAGGAACTTGTTACAGCCAGAAAAAAATTGGATTGAGCACTAAAATGGTGGATAGTTGTACTGCACTGTCAGAAGGACCTTGAACAAACATTTACTGTGTCACAGAAGCGTCAAGCTACACAGTGAAAACAAAACGCTTCCTGAATATCACGAGAGCCGGAGTTGATTCATACTTATGAAAGAAAAAAGGGTAATTTTTCAATACAAAACTGCAATGTATATCAGAAAGTGCCACCTAATAAACTCTAGAGTGGGACAGCCAATCCTCTTTGCAGCCATGGAACTTGATACGTTTTGGGTAGCTCTGATAATACAGATTGAAAACTGTGTGGACATTAAATGTCCTATGGAACCTGATGAGGTACAGAGTTAAATTTGTGTTTGTAGAAACAGAATTGTAATCAAATTATATTAAAGGACTTCTTGCACAACTTATTTTGTGGTGGTGCAAATAACTGAAATCACGAGTGAGAAAAGCAGAAAAGGTTATGTCTCTGGTTGAGATTGACACTTTTTCAATGTCGTGAAGAAAACATAGTGAGGCATTCTGGAACGCCCTTACAGGTTTTCGTCCTCTCACTTTGTTTTGAGAATAAACAAGGCATGGAAACCTTTGTGTTGTTTTTAGAACAAACACAACACAGCACAGCTATCATTCAGCCAACCCCACAAGCCTCAAAATCATTTTAAGAGAGTTGTCTCTCCAATGTTGTCCTCAAGGGCCTGCCAGCATCAGACCAATGAAAAACCTCACTGCCATTGCTGGCCGGGACATGTACATCCACTGCCGCGTCATCGGCTACCCTTACTATTCCATCAAGTGGTACAAGGACTCCAATTTGCTGCCGTACAACCACCGGCAGCGGGCCTTTGAGAACAATGGCACCCTGAAGCTGTTTGATGTGCAGAAGGATGTGGACGAAGGAGAATACACGTGTAACGTGCTGGTGCAGCCTCAGCTGTCCACTCACCAGAGCGTCTACGTTACTGTCAAAGGTAAGGCCTCGGTCTAAACAGTTGTAATGCCACGCGGTTAGAATGTCCGACTAGGCGGATAAACACCGAAATATTAATAATGCTATTTTTGTTGCAGCAACAATTTGTAGTTATTGGTTTGGCATCATGATGGCTGCCAATATGTGGTGCTGTGTGGGGAACGTTGGTGGTATGTGTGTGTTTATTACTACAGAAATGACGAGGCAATGAGTCATCAATGTAGAAATTTCTCTGCGCACAGATTACACACAATCCAAAAAGGCTTCATGGATTTGTATAGCACATTTCAGCAGCAAGGCATAATGAAAACATAATACCAACTTTGAAACAAGCAGTAAGCATCATGTTTTGTCAAATCCCATCAAGAGTATTCATCATCTGTTGTACATCAAATGTATGAAACAATGATCCCATTGCTTTTAATTGACAGCAACTCGATTCTGGAAGTTTGTTTCAGATTAATGAAGCGTTAAGACTGAATGCTGCTTCTCCATGTTTGGTTCTGGTTCTGGGGATGCAGAGCAGAACCAGAAGACCTGAGAGATCTGGAAGGTTGATGCAATAACAACAAATCTTTAATGTAATTTGGTGATGAGCCATTCAGTGATTTATAAACATTTAATAAATATTTTAAAGTCTATTCACCAAGCTTGAAAGCTTCAGCATCCATTCTAACAGGTTTTTGAAGTCTAAATATTTTCTTTATCTGTGATTCAGAATGAGCTACATTCAAAAAAACAAGGATATTCTAAACAAACGTCAGATTCATGTTGTTTTGTGTCTCCAAACCTTTCCCTTTTTCTCACTCATATAAACGAGTATTTATTGACAACATTGCATAGTTATAGATCTGTACCATGTTTAATTTGGGTGATTTAGAAAATCCATTTCACAGTTCACACAGAACAAACAGATATTTGTTGGTTTGCTTTATGTACATAGCAGAGCTCCATCTCCATCATCCCAGCCAGCCAGTTCATCTGAAACGCATCGGAATATGCATCGGTGCTGAGCACAGCCAGATGAAGATAACCTCAGATGGCTCTCTTTATTCAGTGACGCTGCATAATTTGCAAAACCGGATGGGTCTTCTGGTTCCCCTCCCTCTCTCTGACGAGCTAACGAGTGTGCGAAGGGGGGAAAATCACACAGCGTAGGCAAAAGCTACAGTGCGATTCCACCTCGGCTAATTTGGCTCTGGGCTGCTTAGCATTCCTCTGCTTCCGAGAGGGAATCCCCAGGAGCCTATTATGCCTATTTTGTTGTGAATTAAATAAGCACTGAAGTGCTGCTTATTCCAATGCTATTTTAAATCATTAATTTTCCAAACGATCTGCTTCTCACGATGGCTGCAGCGTCCCCAGAGAGAGAGAGAGAGAGAAAAAAGGGGTGGAATGTTGACTGTGGTATTAGAGATATTTCAGCTGATTCACAGAAAATAAGCAATTTTCATTCCTGCAAAAAAGGCCAACCTGGGATGGGGAGGAGAAACGCGAACATGTGCTGATGTTAAACTTTAATGGACAGCATGTAAGCCACATGCCTGCAGGGGAAATAAATTTGCACGTCTCCTCCGCAGTCCCACCTACCATCCACCCGTTTGAGTTTCCCCGGTTCTCCATCGGCCAGCGAGTCTTCATCCCGTGCGTCGTCATGTCCGGCGACCAGCCCGTCTTCATCACCTGGCAGAAAGACGGCCGGCCCATCCCGGCCAGCCTGGGCGTCACCATCGACAACATCGACTTCACCAGCTCGCTGCGCATCTCCAACCTCACGCTGGCCCACAACGGAAACTACACCTGCATCGCTCGCAACCAGGCTGCTGCTGTGGAGCACCAGAGTCAGCTCATCGTCCGAGGTGAGGAAAGAAGGGGGGACGATAGGCACAGAAATGAAAGCAGTAGAATTGCTTAGAGTTGCTTTTTTTTGCTACAGAATCCAAAACAAAGACACATTTAGGCATCAATAACCAGAAGTCTGTTTTACTTGCAGTTCCTCCTAAATTTGTGGTGCAACCAAAGGACCAGGATGCCATCTACGGCAAGGCGGTGATCCTGAACTGCTCAGCTGAAGGCTATCCAGTTCCTACCATTCAGTGGGAGTACTCCAAAGGTAAACAAATGATGTGGCCATTTATGCTGGCATCTTGTAAATTTTTGTTTCTGTCAATTCAGTTTTTCTTTGGAATTGTTTAGATTACTTTGGTAACTTTCAGACCCGTCAATTAATTTAAGGGATTAAGAACACACCAGGTGAGAGCTGGGCCTGCTTTTGTTAGGCAAAAGTCCAGAGTGATGACAGAAGGTTTTCCAAAGCTGATTTTTTTTTTTACCACTTTTTGAACCCGAAACATCAGATTAAGTTTACTTTCATTTTCAACTAAGTTGTAAATACATTTTCAGTAATTGTTGGTCTATATTTTTGCAAGTAATAAAGGGTACATACTTTTAAAACAATCAAGTCCGAAGTTAGTCCAAGAATCAAATCACCTTTTGCTACCCAATGCTATGTGAGGGAACATGGTGGTGGCAGCATGATGCTGTGGTGATACTATTCTTCAGCAGGGGACTGCAGCTGGAGCTAAACACTTGTCAATTCTGGAAGGAGACCTCTTAAAGGGGCAGTATTGTGTATTTTTCTGACATATAGTCCCGTTCTATACCACAGTCATGTAACTATATTGTAGTTTTTATGATAATGCCGTGTGTGTCAAAACCAACTTAAAAGGCATTTAAGTTGTTATCTGATGCCTTGAAATTGACTTCTGTCTCTTTAAGAAGCTCCTACCTTTTCCATTACTCCACCTTCAGCACATCATCACAACAATACTTCTCCATTGATGGCACTTACAGTCATTTTTAGTTTGTATGATAATCTCCGCAGACCAACTCCACCAGGTGATTGCTAATTGTTGCTACCGCTAGTCGGGAGGAGCTCTGTGGGTTGGGAGCTTTGGGAAACAAAATATACAATGCATGAACAGGGATTAAGGCAAGTGTTTGCTATGGGATGCCATATTGGTAAACGACATTTGAATTTCCTTCATATTTTCACAAACGTCCATTTTTTTGCAATGACTTCATCACAGTCTAACCCAAGTGAGCGTCCTGCTCTGCTTTCTCTGAAAGGTGCCGGGGTGCCTCAGTTCAAACCCATCGCCCTCAACTCAGGCTTCCGCATCGAAGTTCTGGTGAACGGCTCTCTGCTCATCAAGCATGTGCTGGAGGAAGACAGCGGCTTCTACCTCTGTCGGGTCAGCAACGACGTCGGGGCCGATGTTAGCAAGTCCATGTATCTGAACGTCAAAAGTAAGTCTCATCTTCAAATCAATCCGTTCTGAAAAGACTCAGGAGCATTTTATTCCTTTGGTGTGGTTTGTCCCGGTCTGGTGATGTTCTAGGAATAGTTACTGCTAAAACTCAAGAGGTGAAGCTCCATTCAGGGTGTCTAAGAGATAGCATCCTGCTGCTTGCTCTGCACAGAGTCTGTACTTCCTGTTAGCTGCTGCTGTTGCATTGGTGAAAGTAAACAATTTAGTTGCTGAGTGAGAAAGTGGGGATTTTTAAGTACTTTGGATTAAGCCCTGGATTCTGCTTATAGCCAGAAACCGCAGTAAGGAATTTTTGTGGAACAGGCGTTTGAGAGAACTGTGGAGATTTTTTCACCTTGTATTTGCTAAAAGTCAGAAATATTTTCTTCACGGTGCAAACAAACACCTAACAGTACAGCGTAACATCGAGAACGTCAGAGTTTTGTTTTGTTTTTTCAAAACTGCCAGAGTTGTGCCGTCTCCAGCTTTATTTTGGCTGGATGCACATTTTGATCAGTCATTGCGAGATGAGGCTTAGAACCCTGCAGCTCTTATCAACCTTAAGCAGACGACTTCCTGCCGAGATCCTCGCTGTCTGCCAAACGGAAGAGTTCCTCTGCGACTCTCTTACTGAAGGCTCAGAATTAGAACCACATGTCTAAAAAACATATTGGCACAGGGCAAAAAACTTCATGATGTGGTAAAGAGTGTTGCTTCTCTTTAGTAGTTTTTCTTTTTGGTTTGCATCTCTTCTTTGTAGAATTATTAAATTCTGCATCATGAGAGGTCATGATGCAGAATTATATATATATATAAATATATATATATATATATATAGCATTTCTATAACAACTGAAGGTATCGTAGTAACTTGATTGTGTTATAAAATGCCACCGTGTGTCTGGAAAATACATAACACTGCCCCTTCCTGTCAACTGCACACTGGTTAAAATCACCTGGAATGAATTAGGGGAAGTCGAGAGATATTAATTCTAAATTATTTATTGCAGCCATGATTTGATCTGCCGCTGTGTGAACATACACCAGAATGAAAAATAACAGGAAATTTCTTTGGAAGATAAAAGGGGCGCAATGAAGCTGCGAGGAACTCAGTGTCTGGTGCGCACAGCTTTTCCCTCACAACGACTGCGAAACTGTTACTATTACGTTCGTTTAGCATATGCTGCCTTTTACCTTCTCATATTATTCATCAAGGAGTTCTCAGGACGTTTTGCAGTAAGGCTGCAGGACGGTTCCTTTGGGCTTTTTCTTGACAGAAGCCTTCCCGTTTCCCACTTGCAATGCTAGCTTGAGGACCAAAGCAGCTTGGTAAACTTGACAGTCAGCCAATCAGAAGGATGAAAATTTCAGTAACTTATTTTATTTACACTGATTGAAAAATGAAATAGTTTCCTTTTGTTTTTTGCATTTTCTGTCTCATCATTTTTCTAATTTTCTGAGGCCCCCATAACACCTTGTTTGGTCCACCCCTGGATCCCGTTACACCCACTTTGAAAAACACTATAGTGGAGCGTCATCATAGTAGAAACTGTGAATAAAAGGCATGGAAACCCCACATTAACTGTTCCTTCAGTGCAGACTGCTGCGTTTGTGCTGTCACGCTTGATTGTTTTCAGCAATAGATCTCCCAGAAGCTTGGAGACGCTTTCATTACTTTGGCTTCTTTTTGTTTTGTTTTTTTCTTCTATTAACCCACATTATCAATAACATGTCAAGGCAGTCCTGAAACCTGGGCTTCATATCACAGTGTATCGATCTTCGTGGTGTTTCCTGTTTTTTCAGGGCCTCTGTGTGTCTGTTTGCGGCCCCTCCGGCTCGTTCTCTGCTCCAGAGCCATCTTGCTGTTGTGGCACTTTTCCCCTCCTGATTTGTGTCTCCTCTCTGCAGGAGGAAGGCCCCTGGGCACAAGGAGAGCCACACCTTGCTGCATGTCCCTCGTGGGGGATGTGTGTGTGCATCCAGACAATGAGCTCATTAACCTTTAAAGCTTCTCCCTACGTTTTCTAGGTGTAATGTAGACCATCTGAAGCTATGATGTTCTGTACGCCATGTGCTGTTTATCCAGGCCAGCCTATGCCACTCCAGCAGCCGTGGCTACTTAAGAGGCTTAGGAGCCAATTAGGGTGGAACGCAGGCTGACGCGCTCATGTGATGGATAGCATGGCGTATGCGTGCATGCGTGTGTGTGTGTGTGTGTGTGTTACCGGCTGTCCAAATGTGGCTTGATGTGTGAGTAAACACACAGGAGAAAAATCAATAGGGCGAATCTGAGATGTATGGAACAGATGCATGGATGGCAGAGATGCTCTCAGGTGAGCAAACAAGCAAACAAAGGCGCCCATTTCACACAGGACCGCGCCATTTAACATAAAGAGCTGGCTCCGCCGCAGCCATTACAAAGGAATAATGGCCCAGACAAGCAAGCTAGCGCTTCCCCGTAGATTCCTCTCCGCCGCGCTATTGTGGTGGACTCCCCAGGAAATGAATTGCTGCTATTCTGATGTCATAACTTGGCACTTTCATTGTTATGAGACGTGTGTGTGTGTGCGCGCACAAGCTAATGTCTGGTCATAATACGCCATGCATCATGCGCCGGCTGCTCTAACAGCTTGCCCTCGCTGCACCAGAATTAAAGCTGCAGTGTAGAACTCTTATGAAATATGTAGTTTTTAAATACTTGTCAAAACCGTCACCGTGTTGTGACAGTATGGTAATGGACAGATAATGTGTGGAAAGATAGATCTCGTCCACGTCTAATCTGAGCTGTTACTGCCCCCTGAAGAAACACAACGCTCACGACCAAAAACAACCAATCAGAGCCAGGAGGCGGGTCTTGTTGCTGTCAATCATGTTCAGTGTGCTAATGGGGGAGAAACAACTCACCGTTTAAGGAAAAGCATCAGTGACCGTGCTAACTAGCCTTAGCGTTAACTACAGGCTCTATCAGGAAGCTCTGCTGTCAGGGATGAGCAGCACATACATGAGCCTGATTGATAAGCACTAAGACTCTCTTCCTAGCTCTGATTAGTTGTTTCTATTTAGCACTGAGAAGGCAGCGGAGCTTGATATTTTTCTGTCTCAGTACGTAGAAGAACATTATTTTATAAAAGTCAAACAGCCTTAAACCCGGTCAGAACGCGAATGAGCTCCTGCATTCGGGTTCGCTCAGCCTCCCTCAGCGTCCATTTTTTTAGTGGATCCAGTTAGTCCCCAATGCAGTTGCAGGTGGAAGCTTGAACTGATGGTTTTAACGCAATTTTCAGCCAAGCATCTCCACCGTGGATCCAAAACAGATGCAATTCATTACCAATGGATGCTATCAGCGCTAGCCAGCAGCCACTCAATGTTTATCAGCCAGTTAAGACCAATCAAGCCCGCTAGACATCATAATGTCTGAAGACGGTGATGAGGGCAGAGTGTATAATGAGGCTTCAGCGGAGAGCGGCGCTAAATGGTCTCATGGTCACTGAGCCGTCCGTTAGATTTCCACGCTGCACTGCAAAGGTATTCACACCCCCAGAGGTTTTTCACATTTTGTTTTATGTCCCAAATTGAGTGATTTTTATTGCCATTTTATGTGATGCACCAAGATGAAGTAGAGGAGGATTTTTTATTTATTTTTTTTTTCGGAAAGTCTACCAGCTTTGCTTTTGTAGAGACTTGAACATTTTCCTGGTCATCTTTGCTCAGACTCACTCAGATTGGATGAGCGCATCTGTGAGTCAAGTTTTGATTTAAATTTAGGTCTGGACTTTGATTAAGCCATTCGAACACAAGAACATGCTTTAATGTCCATGTTTGGGGTTGTTGACCTGCTGGACAGTGAAACCTTAAAATCCTAAGACTTTTCCAACAGGTTTTCTCCCAGGATTGAACCTGCATTCAGCTAAATACCAGCTCACACCTTTCAAATCTTTATTTGCCAAAACCTTCTTTCCACTTTTATCATAATGTGGTGCCATTGAATAAAAGTCCTGAAAATATGGGGTTGCAACATGACAAAATGCAAGAGGGTTCAAGAAGATGAAATATTTATCTACTTGTGACCTCCATGTGATATTATCATTATCCAGCCCTCCTCTGTGCAGCTCCACTGCCAGGCTACAGGCTGCTATCATGCTCCATGTCCGAGCCAATTGTGCAGCTAAGGGAATTATTTCAGTACATTGCAGACAGCCATTGAACCAGTCAATGATGTGCGATTTTGCTTTTTTAACCCTCTCCCAACCCCCACCCCGCTTCGGCACCCACATACAGTCTGACCCCCGGGGCGAAAAGCCGCATGTTCATGTTCCCTCGCCTGGCGCTCTCCGTGGTGCCAGGCCGCCGCGTGGCCCAACCTACAGACTCCCAGAACAGGAGAAGCCACTCAGCACACTGCATGTGGACCACGGGGCGTGTTTTAACGAAGCTGGATATTTATTTTAAAACCGAAATCCAAACAAACAAGAAAAAGAGAAGTGATGTCCAATGTGAGGCATAAATCTCCTGAAGATCTTGCAGTTTGAGGAATGATGGATTCCAGTTTTAGTAACCTTGGTCAAAGGCTCGGATTTACCAGAAAAAATGATCAACTACTTGAGTTTTCCGGCTTCATGCAGTACAAAATGTTGCACCAGTTGTCCGTCGAAGGTTGAGAGAAGGCTACTCCAGTGTTGCCTCACTTTGAAAAATGACATTTTGACTGTGATGTTTAAAAATATTCCAAACATTTCATAAAAAAAGAAAAAGAGAGTAAAAAAAAAAAGAGTAAAAATTAGAACATCAACACAAGCTCCTGCAGTACGACAACAAATAGATTATAATCTCAGATGGAAAGTAAAGGAGCAAAACATGAAGGCGTGAAAATTTATGGTCATATAAAAATGGACACTCAAACCACTTAGTCACTCTATCACCGTTTTAAAACTACAACAGGCTAAACATATATTACATATTCTTCCTATGTGGGTTAAATGTAGATTACAGTCACACACTCACTTAAACTAATCAACAGTTGTTTGTAGAGGAATTACGTTATTTCTGTCCTGGTAAATTGTCTTCTATTGTAGTAAGTTCATAAAAAGACACTTGAATTTATCTAAAACCTTTTATAACAATGAACTAACCGAAGTCCAGTCGCCAAAGTATTCAATTGTAATGAATATTTGTTAGTATTGGTATTTGTGATATTAATCATATTTGGTGTCAGATAGATCCCAAAATTCCCAGTATTACGCTACCAACTGGAAAGTGTGGTTTGCCAGAACTTCAACAAAATCCTGAAATCTGATCCTTGTTCTGAAGTACAACAAAAAACGGTAACACTTTATTTGAAGGGTTGTGAATAAGACTGACATAAACATGTCATGAACTTTAAAAATGATGTAGCTTTATGTTATTAAAGTTAAAGTTTAATCAGTAATAACTTTTATCACAAATTTATGTCAGATCATGATTTCTTGTCATAACAAAGACATTGTGAATAATGTCAACTTTGCATTAAAAATGTCATTATTTACCGAATGACACTTTATGACAACAGTTATAAATATTAATGAGGACCATGTTTATGACAGTCTTATTCACCACTCGTCAAATAAAGTGTGCCTGTTGAGCAAATAAATGCCAAATTACTAATAGAATAATTATTAATGAGCGTAATTTTCTATGTGACTTTCATGAATATACACGCGTAAGCATGAACGCACACTACAATTTGATCATGTTAAACGTGATTTAATGTAATCAGCTGGGTTTCTTTACATCAATTTTTCTCAGCTCTGCAATGTATTTCAACTAGAACCAAGTTGCAATTTATTCATCTTAATTGAAATATGTGTTAAAACTGACATGCATTTGGATATAAATTGGGTCAGTTTTCCTTCTGAAGCACCTTAAGATGACATTAGTTGTAAACCGGCACTGTACAAATAAACTGAAGTGAATCAGGACATTTATGACCACAAAATGCCACCAATAAACACAACAGATTTCCACAATAACTAAGTGGAATATGATGTTTCTGCCCTTCGTTGCAACTAACATCTAATCCCACTCAAACGAAGCTGAAAATAACCATAATCTCACCCAATGACCCGAGTTATTTTTTTAATTTTTTACCTCCTGATCGCAGCTGAATGGCCTGTCACTGAATTAGCCGTCCACCTGTAATTACGTCGTATCATTATCATCCTCCCGTCAAGCCCACCTGGCTAATTTTGTTTGCCACATCACTAACACCGGCAGTTAGACACATTGGCAACATTTTTCTTTTCGTGATGTTTTTTTTTTTTTTTTTTTCCCCTGCACTGCGACATTGCAGGACGTGATTGTGCAATCATCCCACTCCAGTGGAAATCAATGGCAGGTCCATTTTCTATTCCTGGCTACTAGAAATGGCCCTTTTTTTTTTTGCCAGGAGTAGAGTCTGTAGAGAGAGAGAGAGAGAGAGAGAGAGGAGCCTGGGCGAGGTGGGGAGAGAGGAGGAGAGACTGTCCGATGCTGGTTGGCATGGTAACCTGGCCAGGTGAAAGGGAGCCTGGGAGAAGGGGGGTGGAGAGGGAGGGAGTATACAGGGGGGTGTCTCAGGGGAGTAACCTATCAGCAGCCAGCCTATCCCCCACAATCCCTTGCAGGCTTAAGCGTATCATCACTGCCCTCTGGGTTGCTGTGGAGGAACAGGGCTCTCCTCACCTCCACATAAAAGACACTTTGTACTGCGCAGCAAACATGCGCTGCATGCTCGGCTGTTTCTTCTGCACTTTCCAAACAGCCGAACTGCTGATGTGTCGCTCTGCAGCACAACACTGAAGGACATTCACTGCTCTCCAGATGTGTGTGTCAACACGAACACACTGGCCCACAAGGATCCATGAGAAGATAAACATTCAGTAACATTCACTTAAGATACAGTACATATATGTAGGTTGATTCTGAAATTAAGCCCATCACCGGGTTTAATTTCTGACAGCTCCTTTTCTTGTTCACTTTTCGCAATAATTCTGCAGCATATTAAAGAAATAAATCAGCACAACAATCACAGGGTCTCAGCTGCGCGTGCACACACAGAGCACACACAGAGCACACACACAAAGCTTCCCAGAGGCCTCGCCATGTTCCACACACTCTGATTATTGAGTCTTTCTTTTTCTGCTCTTCCTGGACATTATTTTGGAGACGTGTTCAGTTGAAATCGTGGCCTTCTCAATGATGCCTGGGTCACAGTTTTAATCGAAATTGGAGAGTTTTGAGGGGCTGCTTTTAGGAATTATGAAATAAAACATTGGTTTTCTTCTGCTAAGAATATATGTAATAAATACTAATATAAATATCCATTGGTGTGTTGACCTTGAAGATGTCTTTGTTGAAATGCTTTGGCTGTATCTGTGCTTTCATTGTGCACTTGTACTTGAGCAATTTCAGGTTTGAAAAATAAACTTGCCAACAGGAAACATGGCAATTTAAAAAAAACTATTATTTTTCCAGAAAAAGTTTTTGCTCTAAGATGAGGTGGTTTTTGGAAACACAGTTAATATACAAAATGGTACAGATTTATTAGTGGCAACTGATTTAATGAGGCCCAGATTATTACTGTTTTGTAAACTGTGGCAGCCATGTTGAATTGTGAGGCTGGAGTTTGATGTGTTCCAGTTGATATTTCTGACCTAGAATTTGAATTTTGGCGAACTGCATCTGCTGCCTCCACTTTCCAGCTTCTATTGATTTTTCTTTTTTTTTTTCCACAATCTGATTGTTTCCTGTTATGTCACACATCGGGACTGTACCTTGACAGACAGGATTTTCCCTTTTAATCCCCAAAGTGTTGAAACGTGTGACGTTCGCCCTCCACACATCCTCCATAGACCTAATGGCTGGAAACGTATCAGCCTCCCGTATCGCTGACACCTAGCAGAGTACACCACTCTGCCAGAGGTGTCAACAAATAACCGAGCCTTTTTTTTTTAGGGCGGGATCAAAGGAGCCGTGCGCTAAAACGAAAATGTTTACATAAAACCCAGGCAGCTGTTTCTTCCCCGGCGCTCGTCCCAAATGTGTCTCACGAAAAATTCATACTTGTCATGCAAAATAAATCAGCATTCGTTTCCGTAGCCGAGCCCCAAATGGCGGCAGAGTGAATAAGAGATGAGGCTTAAATGTTTGCAACCTCTTGCCTGACACTTTCCATCACATCATCGGAGTTGTGCTTTGCGTGTTCACGTGTGTGTGAGGCCCCGACCGAATGTGTGTGTGAGCTGACGTGCGCGTGCGAAAGCGTCTGGGAGTTGGGGCTTGTTATACACTCCGCTGTGGGTGTAATGAGCCATGCATGTCGTTATTGTGCGTTAAGTGTGGTGTCTTCAGAGGGTTGTTACAGCCTCCTGCACCATTAAGGAGCCTCTGATACAAGATACGCAGAGGGGCCACACACTTCCTTAAAGTCAGCATTAAAGCAAAACCTCATGTGTGCTTACAGTTCATTAGCTATGCACAGGACTTTCAGAAAGTGAGCTGTTTCTGACTGCCTGCAAGGGAGGAAAAAAAAGGATTCTTTCTGTGCCGCATCAGCATATGGAACCCAAACCACCTGCAAGGGAATTCTGACAGATACGCCTGCTTGTCTCCTCAGTTCCTGCCATGATCACGTCCTACCCAAACACCACGCTGGCCACGCAGGGAGAGGAGAAGAAGATGAGCTGCACTGCCCACGGAGAAAAACCCATCATGGTGCGCTGGGAGAAAGAGGAACGCATCATCAACCCGGAGACCAGCCGCTATGTTGTTTCCGTTAAGGAGGTGGGCGATGAAGTCATCTCCACCCTGCAGGTGAGGACAGAGCTGTTCCCAGGCGAAGAAATTATGCTAATATAAAGATGGCAACACATGCAGGTATTCGTACAGATAGAGATGCAGCTACATGCAGAGAGATGTAGGGTCGGCTTTAACGTCAAGGAAATTACTGGAAGAGAAAAAAGCAACCAAACTTTCATGTCTTATTGTTGATATTAGAAAAACAGCAATTTTGTTTTGAAGAAACAAAACTATTTTCTTTTCTTCAACAGCTCTAGAAATTGTTTTGTCGAACTGGACCGAGATCTGTATCGATATAAATATCGACGTATTTACTTACAATCAACACCAAAAACATGCAGCATCGCACGCCTCTACTGGCTGGGCGAACTTTGTTATTGTTACCATTTTTCTCTATTATCCTCATCTCACATAAAAAGAATCTGTAAAATACAATAAACACATTCGTCTGACTTTTCCTGTTTAAGGTCTTAAGTATAATAATGTTTGAAACCACATGAATACATGAGGGTATTCCACATTCAGCTAATAACAAACCGTTTGAAACAGGAGCTTCTAACGAGACAGAACAATAAACTGGATTTTTATTTCTTTACAAATATATTAAGCTGAATAAATAATCTAATCACAGTTAAGCTTCCATGGTACATTTCTAATTTTATGAATAGGGGAGGGCGAAAAGGCCTTTTTTTGTTTTGTTTTCTTATAAAACACAGTTTCTGCACTATCCACCTCTCAGCTAATGTCCGTCTTAACGCCTCCTTTTCCGTCCACCAGATCATGCCTACAGTGAGAGAGGACTCAGGCTTCTTCTCCTGCCATGCCATCAACTCCTTCGGTGAAGACAGAGGAATCATTCAGCTCACAGTGCAAGGTAGAACTCACCCTCCGAAGTGCTCTGAGAACTTGTTCCGGTCAGATCCATGACGGAGCTGCTGCTTAGAGTAAACCGTGTCGGGCGACTTCCTGCTTCACAGAGCCGCCGGATCCTCCTGAGGTGGAGATCAGAGAAGTGAAGGACAGAACCATCGCTCTGCGATGGACCATGGGGTTTGACGGCAACAGTCCCATCACAGGCTTCGACATCGAGAGCAAAAACAAATCAGGTGCAAAAACAGACCCCAGAGTCATACGGTTCTGGGTCAGTGCTGGGATTTAACGGGACTCACTTTAATGTGGCCCAATAAAAACCTGCGCGTTTCCCCGCTCAGCATCCTGGGACACGGCTCAGAAGACCAAAGACGTCTCGCCTCAGCTGAACCAGGCGACCATCATCGACCTCCACCCCTCTTCGACTTACAACATCCGCATGTTTGCCAAGAACCTCATCGGGAAGAGCGAGGCCAGCAACGAGCTCACCATCACCACAGATGAAGCAGGTGAGTCGGAACGGACGGCATCTATATGTCAACGTTATAATGTTATTCCCTCATCAAATACGCACCTTGATTCTTCCATGAATGTTTTGAGAAATCCTCGAATCTCCCTTGGCAACCACTAGGGTTTGTAAAATGCTCAGCGGCAGATGCAGTTTCCAGGCCAGAGTTTGTGCCTCACAAAACAGCCCCTCCCCCAAACCTCCACCACTCAGCTCCTTCAAACTAGCAGCAGCACCATTTAGCAAACTCTCAATGGAACTGCGCTCACCATACGAACAACTTCTCAGTGCAGTAATAAACATTTGTAAACACTTAATAGAGGAATTTTGAAGCGATTACTTAAAGGGAGAGCATCGAATGATGCAGGAGCTTCTTAAAGAGACAGACTCTCAATTTCAATTACATTTTGCAAAGTCAAATTTAATTTAAGTCTTATTTGATATATAGAATTTTTGTAACAACTGAAGACGACATAATTACTTGACTGATACTACGTGGCTGTAAAAGACGGGATACTTTAAATAACTCTTCTTTATTAAAATCTAATTATTATCAACTATAATCATACAAATAAATTAGGTTTCAGAAATGATAAGGTGTTGTTAACCGAATTGAGAACATTTCCAACCCGGAGCCCCATTGGTTCTGTTGCATTACTGAACACATGCTGACCCGATGCTAAAAGCAGAACTTTTCAATTAGCGGCCTCAGTAGTAAATGTCACACCACGGTCAGCAGATTGAGGCTGCACGTCTTTTTGCAAGTCATCCCCGCACTCCTTCATCTCACCCCTCTGTGGGCGCTGCGGGCCGCTTCTCCTCACCCCCAGGATGCACCGGCAAGTCCAACCGTCCCATCTGTTCACACACTCAGCCTTCATACTCTGTGTTTTCTGTTTTTTTGTTCCATATCTGAATGGTGCGGATGATCGCAGCTCCCGATGGACCTCCTCAAGACGTGCAGCTGGAAGCCCTCTCCTCTCAGAGCATCCGGGTCACATGGAGGGTAAGTCCCCGCAATGTTTCTACCACATGCGACCCAGACGCAGCTCACTGCTGCTGTTGACTTTGACAGGAGACAACATGTCCCATCAACTGTTTGCAGAAACTATCCAGAGGAATTTGTGTCACTGAGGAAGAATGTTGAGGTGTATCCTTCTGTCAGAAAATTGTTTCAACTGAGATCCATTGGAGGGTTTTCCATCATAGAAAGCCCTTTTTATGAGTCATATTAGTCAGAAATAACTGCAAAGAAATTTGACTAGGACTTTCAACATTCTTCCTTTTTTTCTGTTTTAACCATTCAGAGATGGTTTACTGGTGTTCTTTGGGTCACTGCAATTCTGCAAAACTAAGAGGTGGTTGAATTAAAGAACTCATGAACTCTTTCCAGGATTTTCTTCAGGAGAACCGAATTCACTGTTATTTCCACATTTACGCCAGCAGCGCCAGACCACCGTACTACCATCCCTAAAGTTTGAGCGTTTCTGACATGTATGTTGGTAATTTGTTCCAGATGTAGCAGGAGATTAGCCAACTTCCCAAAGCTTTTAGTTTCGTCCCAAAGTTCATGGAAATCAAGATGATTATATATCTATATAAATACTGTGGGGATCTGAGGTGTTAAAATCACATAGTATGAAAAACAAGCTTTCAAATCACTTGTATGGTTTGTGTGCCAGCCGCCCAAAAACACCTGCAGAAGCCGAGGCGATCCGCGGCTACTGGGTGGGCTACCGGGAGTACAGCTCCGAGGCGGGAACTACCAGTTCAGCGTGATCAGCGTGGAGACGACTGGGGACAACGCAGAGAGCCTGGTCCTGGACAACCTGAAGAAGTTCACCCAGTACGGAGTGGTGGTCCAGGCCAGCAACAGCGCCGGGACCGGGCCGTCTTCCACTGAGGTGGCTCCTACCACTCTGGAGGACGGTAGGAAAACATTTCCTTTTTCGACTTGGTAAATGAGGGCCACTGAACTGAAACGTTTCGTTTATTTAAAAAGTGGGATAGAATACAGTCCTTGTTTTAGGATACAGTTATTATACATCATTAGATGGATGTCCTTTAGAGACTGAAAACCTCTGTTCTTAAAGCTCCAGTATGTAACTTTACAAGAATGGACTTTTTACATATTTGCTAAAACAGTCACCATGTTGTGACAATGTAATATGAGACGTATAATCTGTGAAAACATCGAGGGGGAGGCTGTGAGCAGCGCATACAAGAGACTTATTGACAGAGCTAAGACCCTCCTCCTATCTCTCACTGGTTGCTTCTGACAGAGTGGTGTATTTCATACCATGCCGTCACAACATAATGATACTTTTTAACAAATAGGTAAAAAAGATAAAACATATATTATATATATATATATATATATATATATATATATATATATATATATATATATATATATATATATATATACCGTTGTTTTTACATCTTTCGAAAATAATTTATCTCCATACTTGTCCAAGAAGAACTGGATCAAAACATTTTTCAAAGCTTTCTCAGACTATTTTAAACTATTCAAAGAGAAATCCTGGTTTGGCGATTTTATTTTTTTAACACAGCTAATAAATGTAGGCCAGGAGGCTTTAACAATACGTAACT